>UXGC01000350.1:0-142351 GCA_900480045.1 Eurytoma adleriae
GGGTGGGGAGGGTGGGAGGAGAGGGGGGAGACGACGTTGACGGCGAAAACGTCACGAGCGGCGCGCGGCCTCGTCCCTGTCTCTCGATTTCCATTCTCGCGCTGTCTCCTTCTTAGCCGTGCCCCTGGCTCGACGGTCTCGCTTCTTCGCTACTGGCGTTGCGATACGAGATGACGATTATTTTTATTGTTGCTGGATGTTGCGAATTCTGGTTATGATGCTTTCATTCGCGTCTAGTGTTGCTCTGTTAGTCGTGTCTGGCCTTTTCATACGGTTCTTCTTCATTATTTTTTTCTCTGTTTCTCTTGCTTTCTTTTGTAATTGAAAAAAAAAATGCATTTTACGGGTCTTTTTTTATTGTTTAGGATTATAATTAAATGTTTGTTTAATGCCGTCACAGTTGGAGGAAGTCCTTTTAAAAATAGTTTTGCAGCTCGAGAAAATAAACAGGCTTTACTAAAAATAAACAAGAAACAATTTAAATATTTATATAAGCATTTTGCAAAAGCAAATTTTTTGCATAATAATCGAAATTCATTTTCTCTTCTAGTTGTTTTAAAAGTTAATTTTTAATATAAAAAGAAATTAAGAACAATTGCAAAAAATTGAGAAAGCATTAAATTATTAAAAATTTTATTGCAATCATCGAAATGCAACAAAATTTTGTCAAGTTATAAAATATTCTGCAGACTCTTAAGAGAAGACATTTTTTCATACAGTCATTCAGTTAAGGGAATGATTCTGACCCTCGCATTCAATCATCCAAATTTTAAAACGTAATGATATGCTCATAGACTACAACAGTGAACACATAGACAAGAGTCATTGACCTTTCAAAACGATACAAGTATTGTATCTAAAAAAAATTGTAGGATATTTCTGTTCATTCAAAAATAGCACAAAAGATCGAGCAAAGAATCTTTTTCTATTTTCAATTTAAAAAGAAACTACGCGTGATTTCTTAAAAAAGCCCGCTTTCTTACGCTTTAACGAAATAAATGTCCCCGACACTTTCGCAGCTAATTTACGTATCGAATGTTGCTCTTATTAAATCCTTATTCGATGAAGCGCGAATGTCAAAAAAGGGCATCGCCGGGAGAACGAGGTGAACGACCGACGAATGAATGAAAATTACCGAAAGAGAAGCCGGGGTCCGACTTAGAGGTCTCGTTCGCCTTCAGACATTGGCACATTAAAAGGCTCCCGCGTATGCGATTTTTATCTTTTTTTGGCGAGCTTTTAGGACCGCCCGCGCGCTAAAACACTCGCTCCGCTGCGTGTACTTCGTACGGTTCAACCCCCGCGGAGTGTATATTACCCCGGCGACGCTGTCGAGTCTAATACAGCTTCATGAGATGGCTTTCGTGTTTTCCAGAGGTGCGTACAGCTTTAACGCGTTAAAACAATGTCCTATTGCGCGCTAGAAAAAAAATCAAGGGCGGCTAGACGAGCCTTATTTGATTCGCTAAAGGGATTTGATGAAATTTTTTTGCTTTGCCAAATTGAGTTAAGCAGGATGAATCTTAATTTAATTAAGCTTCTTTTTTGTTGCGTACTTTATTTAAAACATAGACGTAGTTTCCGACTTTAATCTTATAACAATTGCTTTCGAAAGTCAGCCAGTCTTTCGGCGGTTTTATGTACAAAAATTAAGACAAAATTATATGTATAATTGATTCCGATTCTCTGAATACCTGATGATAATAAATGCATATGTGCACTTGCAAGTCGTTATAACACTACAATATTTTATAGATAATTTTTTGTGCGTTATACTTAAAGCACCTTATCACTAAAAAAAACATATAATTTCAAAATACTCCCGAAACAGTTGACCTAAATTCAAACTATTTCAAGATTGAAACAATAAAGTATTTATCGTACAAAGGCTGCTGCATGCACACTACTTACGCCGCAGAAACAATGCTAAAAATTTTAAATCTTTCTCAGCTTTTTATTAATACAGGCGATTGAGACACGAGGGAAAAGTACATCGGTTCAGAGGCCACGCGTAAAGCTCGCGCTCAGGTTAACATGAATGTTACAGTAGGCAGGCGGGGGAGCAGCGCCGCGCGCATGTATTATGCATGTCAGATAATTCGTGACTTTTGGTTGCCCCGTGTCATCGTGTCGCCTCATCAGGACCCCGATTGTCTTTCAGCTTTTATTCATCCCTCCGCCCTCTTATACGTTGCTCCCGCTCATTACTTTCTTCCCGCGGGCTCATTCGATTTTGCTCTTCTCACCGGATGCTGCTTTGGGGGGCTTGCATCGCCTTGCTGCATTTCATTTCGGGAATAACGAAGGACGGATTAGGTTCCATTATGCAAAGAATGAACGCTTGTGTAGGTTCAGGGGGGTATTTGTTTATTGAGTTTAATTCAGGTTAATTGGTGGAATTATCAGTAGTGATTAAAGAATAATAAATTTACCTGGACAGTGCAGTTTTATAACGAGTCTTTGGAATCGGTTCCACTTTTCTCGCTTTTCTAGATAGAAAAGTATCTTAGTTTTTCAACTTCCGCACTTTTTACAAGGCTTCTTCCTCGTAATTTATATTATCTTCCTGATTGGCGTTCTTTTTTTATCGCACTGCTTTTGCAAAATACTTCCTGGAGCAAATGGAAACGTAAAATTCCGCTGGGATTTATTTATTGTTAATAAATCTTTCGCATTTCATAGACGTAAGCCCAAAGGAAAATGCCGCGAATTTTCACGCTTCACCTTTGTCGATTTTTTATTGCAAATTAATATAGATATGCATGCGCAAATGAGCGTAAGATTTCGCGTTTCTCGTTGCATAACGCGGTACTTTCATACTTTGAATAGAAAAGCAATGAAGTTAAAAAGTTTCTTACGTAAAAAGCAATAACCTTCCAATCTTAAAATCGGTTAAATTTTAAAAGGATTACATATTTCTGGGTATAAAAATATAAGTGACGCTTCGACATCCAAAAGCTCCTTTATTTTAAATACACCCAACATTCCAGTGTCAAAGCAGTATTATTAACTTTATTGCGAATTTTAACCAGATGTGTCTTACCATATACGGTCTGCATCTACTTCCCCCCAAAACACAAAACTTTGCAAGAAATATATTAAAATTTACCTTTAACACCGAGTACGCGCAATTCCCTCCCTCTACAAGCGTCGGAAAAAAATGTTGTAATTAAATTTCGCAATCACGAAAAAAATTCGTCAAAACAAGCGTCGGCGCCGCGTCAAAGCCGAGACAGAGAGAAACGGAAAGCGAGAGTGAGAATGAAAAAAAAAGCGAGGCCGCCGGCATAACGGCGCATCCTCGCGGGGCTCGAGCCCGCGCGCGCGCGGGGAAGGAGAAAGCGCCGGGGCTAGCGGTACCGCGAGTACGCGCGCGTGCCCGCTCGATCGCCGGCACGCACGACCGATCCTTAGGCATTATAATGCACCGCTACGGCGAAACACGCTTCCGGCGGCGCCGCGCCGTTGTCTCTCTCTCTCTCTCTCTCTCTCTGCCTCGCTATTTCTCTCTGGTTCTCTCTCTCTTTCTAGTTTGCTCGGAGCTTCTCGCGCTCGTGCCGGCGAGTGAAAGTCGCGCCGGGTGCACGGCGGCGCACCACAGGCCATCGCACTCGGCGAGAGGTCTGCGAGCCCGGTGCACCGACGCCGCGACTCTCACTAGACGAGCTGCTCGGCGACGCCGCGAGTTCGCTCGTTCGCGCCGCGCGCTGCTCCCCAATCATGATTTATGACTTTCGCACAGATTCTTCATGAGGCACGATGATTCTTCGGTGCTGGCGGAGGGTAATCATTATGTAAAGGTGGTTTTTTTGTCTAATTTTTGTTTTTTGACTGGTAGGGTAATCTCTCGTGCTTGTAGTTTAGAAATTGAAAGGACTGTACGAAGTTTTGAAAATCGAGATGGAGATAATTGAATTTTATTAAAAGGTGCAATGTACTTTAAATTATTGCAGTAAAGTAAAATTATATTACTCTTATTGATGAAATAATTGCATTTGATTTTTGAAAAATTTTCTGGAACTGCAGTAAAACTTATTGATGCATTTTAAAAGAAACCCATACAGTGACCTTAATTAGTAGAATTTTTAGTACAAATTTTTCTCCGCAGATAAAATTTCGTTTTCTAAACATCATCTACACTATTTATAAAGTATCTCATAAATATGCATCTATAACTTTTAATGCATATTACAATATTTCACAAATCTTAATCATTAAAATAATTTCATATTTAAATCGAATCAAAACGTTATTATCGGTAAAGTTATTTATTATTTTCCCTCTACGTTTTTTAATATAATCGCTGCAATGTGACGGCGCGCAAAACCGCATAAAAGTGATTCAATTAAAAATCGATTCGGAGCTTTTCCCCGATCGGCTATCTTCGACTATTAATCAGCAATTTGCTTCGCTTTACACCGTGGCTCCCGGAATTCTCGTGGTTAATGCGATGCCGGCGCTCCCGATTTTTAATCTGTCCGCAGTCATTCTCCCCGGCTCATTTAATTAGCGAGCAATTCGAGCGATGCAAGCAAACGCCTTGCAGCTTCAGGTGCAGATTAAATCTGAATTACACGAACTAAAGATTTATTTGAATACCGCGCCGCGGTTGTTTCGATAATGTTTTCGACGGAGTAAGTAGCTTGCTTCGAATAAAAAAAATCGTAATTACCCTTTCGATGTGAGATTCTCGAGTAAAGCATTTTCAACAGATTTTCTTCCTGTTTGCTTCCTCTCACTCGTAAATTTTCCTAAAAAATAAAGGAAATATTGCACTAGTTAATTCTTTATTTCCTTTTTTATAGTAAAATGTCGAACAAAATCTTTTTAGAAGGTACCTTCTGTTTGCCCCTTATTTCTCAGTTTCTGTACTCGTATAAATACTTCTAAAAGTGAAAGAAAACACAACTGCATCTTTTCTAGACGTTAAAATTTCAAGAATAGAAGCTATTTTCACACTCGCACCGAGCACAATTTCATGCAACCAAAAGCAGACACTCAGATCTTATCGATTTCCGCCATTGAACAAATTTGCAGTAAACGTCGTATCGCGGGAATCTCGAAGCGCCGAACAAAAGCGGCCGCGAGTCTTTGAACCGCGAGGTGAAAACCTTTTGCATCTGCGACATTAACGCAGCAGCGAGTGTGTTAAAAAGTGTCGCTCGATGGGAGCGAGCGCATCGCGGAGGGAGCGAGAAAGTCGGGGCCGCTGATAAAGCGCGCTCTCTATAAATATTTGCCCCTCGCTCGCGAGAGCCCGCGGTGATCTGCATGGGATGTTCTTCGCCTTTTTCTCGAGGCGACGAGTAGACGCGGCTGCGGGATGTTTGGAAATTTTCTCTTTCACGGGCAGCAGTTCAAATACCGAAAGCTGTTTTTAAATGTCAATGTTGAAGATTGTTTGCTTACTTCGTTTAGAAAATTATCCTTCCTAATTTTTCCTAGTGGTCAAGTGGGTCAGTCCTGGATCTCTTCTTCAAAGTTCAATTAGTGAAGCATGATTCTTCGACTCATAATAATGAAGGCAGCTTATTTCGGAGTTTGTTGAATGAACGAAGTTAGTTATACCGAGAAAAAAAACAGGAGCCCAAGGAAAATTAAAATTTGTATTGCCGATTAAAGAAAGCAGTGTATAACCCTATTTTTTGCGGACCTTATTATTTCTTGCTTGGCAAATTCAATCTCACTTTGAAGTAGTTTCTGCTCAAGAACAAATCGCTTGAGTGCCAAGCATGAGAAATTGCTTTAAGGAGCACAAAGTAGAACTTACTGCAGGATGAACTGAAGGTTGAATAAAAACCACAAGTGTCATACAACAACTGATAAAACTACTTATAATAACAGCAACTTATGAAAAAAGTTGAAGCAGAAAAGACGCTTTAAACTAGAAGGCATCAAATTGCTTCTTCTGTTCTTTATTTTCATTTTTATTTCAAAATATTCCATTCTAACTTTTATTAATCGTTTTATTTTGATCCAAATAATCATTCTCCTGTGATTGATCCTGAAATTGAGCAAATGCTGCTACTCGCAGACCTGACAACCTATTTGTAATCATACTTCAGAATTACTTTCTCACCAAATAAGTGGTTGTCTGCGAAGATTAAAATAACAATCTGGAAAGTACTAAAGTGTATTCTTGGATTAAAAGAAAATGCAATAATGTTTTCCTAAGCCCTGTGTTTTGGCTGTAACTTGAAACACCATAGTGCAACGTCCACTTCCCTTGTGCTCCGAAGATAATTTCGATCACCATCGTTGCCTACTTCCTGGGTACCTTCTGTTTCCCATTTTAGCCTTCAAAGGGTCCTGTTCTGCTTGCGCTGGAGTTTCCGCGTTCGCAATATTTGTGTATATTTCCGCGTTTTAGGTGTTTGCATTACTGAAGCTCGTTCGGAAACTAAATTTGGAAGCTTTGTTGCTACGCTTTCCTTTTTACTTGTATGCTACTAAACTAATTTTCTAAATGCAGGATATCTTCGACATTCGCTCAGTTTCAAAAAAGTCGTGTACAATAATGACTTAAATAAATCTGTGCCAAAATTATCGCACAGATCTTCAAATTTGATAAAAAAAAAACAAGTACGAATTTATCAAAATTGCGAGTAACCATTATAACAGTAAAAAACTATGTATCTGTAGTTTATATAATTGACATTTAAAATCGATGCCGATTCGAAATCCCATTTGTAATCTAACGAATCTATACGCAGTACACCGTATCGCTGTGTAATCGCGAAGAAAACAATGAGCCAATTAACATATCGAAACAAGTTCGACACCTGCGAAGTGTAAAAAGTGCGTGCGAACCGTTACGCTGCCCGCGTCTCATCTCGCGTATCGGCATTATGCGCCGCACACTTTTTGCCCGCGCCAGATATATCAGTCATGGGAAAATGCAGGGCTGGCGGCGATGCACTTTGTAGGCGCCGGCGACCTCGGCTGATCTCTTTATTAGCCGGTGCTACATTGTCTTATCGGGCGTGACAAGTTCGCTCGTATCTTACGACTTCGCCGACGAAATAATCGATGAGAGAATTTCCACTATTAATCTACCATTAGTCTACTGCTCGGACCACAGCGCGTACTGGGCGCAGCCGAGATTGCGACGCGAATTTGAGAGATAAAAAAGATATTTCTCGACGGTGCGATTCTTTTAACAGTGCGGCGCATTGTTGTAGCGAGGCAACGTAATGCGAATAAAAAAAAAAAAGTTGCCGATCATTGCCACACTCGACTTTCGCGCTCGCTATTCGCCGAGTCACTTTTCTTTGTTGTGTTACATTTGTAAACGGTTGTGCCATCATCCACCCACTGCTAAGTAATTGAGTTGACTCGAACAATTAAACAATATCTCGCTCCCTCGATTTATTTCAGTGCCTGTCACTCTAGAGTCACAACACCAACAATCAGATCGAGAGAGAGTGAAATGAAAAGAACGAAGAGCCGTGCAATTTTGGGAACAATTGGACGAGCGGGTTAAATTATTCGGCGTGCATTCCGCGACAAGAAAAGCTTGAAGATTTTCTCGTCTCGTGTCGACATAAAATATCTCGATCCTAAGGCGAGATTCTCGACTCGATAGAATGTCTCGATGCTTTTCGAGAGTCTCGATTTTTTCAAGAATCTCGATCTTCATGAAATTCTCGATGCAAAAAAATCTCGAATGTGAACGAGAGTCTTGTTTCTTTCGAGAATCTTGATCTTTATGAGACTCTCGATGCAAAAAAATCTCCAATGCGAACGAGAGTCTCGATTTTTTAAAAATCTTGATCTTCATGAGATTCTCAATGCAAAAAAATCTCGAATGTGAACGAGAGTATTGTTTCTTTCGAGAATCTTGATTTTTATGAGACTCTCGATGCAAAAAAATCTGGAATGCAAAAGAGAGTCTCGGGTTTTTCGAGAATCTTGATCTTCAGAAGACTCGATTAAAACCAGAAACAAAATTATTAATTTGTCTGATTTTTTGTAATTCTCGCGCATACTAAGGAAATCTGCTTTCTTAAGTTAATGCTTTTGCTTTTCAATAATTTTTTAAAATATTGAATAAAGTATTAGACTCGATTTTTTTCGAGAAATCCAAAATCTCAACCGAGAGCATCGAAAACATTCAAGACTCCTGAAGATCTTCGAGACTGTCGGTTTGTTCGAGAAATCTCGTTCCTTCTTTGTGTCTCGAAAATTTTCGAGTCCAGACGAGATCTCGCCGAAATTTTTCGATGCAAATTTCATCCCATCCCGGTCAAGTCGCGCACTCACCTCCGCCGAAATGCAAAGCCGTCGTTACATAAGGAGCACCGCCGTTACCTCGATCAATCTCCGCTCGGCGCGGCCTCTCGCGTACACTTTTCTCCCCGGCTCGGCACCTCCAAGCTTATATCGCCCGGCCGATAATTGATGGGCGGCGGCGCAGTTTCGGCGCGGTGCGTGCGTATATCGCCTTTACGGCGCCTGTAAAATTAACTGGGTTACAGGTGCCCGCTGTGCCTCCTTCCGCGATAAGGCGCGCGAGCGATTGAAAAGTCGGAGCGGCGGCTCGTTGATTGATTTACGGGGCGAGCGGCGGTCACGAATTCGAGCTCGCCGCGGATCATATCCCGCGCCGCTGTAGTGTAGTGTATACACGTTGGTCGCGCTTCGAGGAGAGTTTACCCCGCGCCTTTTTTTTTTCTTTCTCTTTAATGGCTTTCCCGGCTGCCTATTTGCCTCGCGAGGTTGCGCAACGGGCGGCCGGGAATGGAGGAAATTGTTTTGGAGCCGATTTTTAGGAGCGTTGCTCAAGAGGCGCCGGAGTCGCGGATGCTTTTTACGAACTCTATTTGCAATTTTATAACCTTCAATTTGTGCAAATAAAGAGTTACGTGACCGGGACGTTTAATGGATTTGAGAGGCTTATTTATTGGTTCATTTACTTGTATTTTATGTACTGTGCTGAGAAGTACTCTTTGCCTTTCGCTCTATCTCACTCCTTCTACCAGAGTAATTTTAAAAATGCAATTGAAATTTTTTGTATACATCTATCACGAGATACTTTATTGAAGATTGGACCGGTATGCGATATTTTTTACTACTTGCAAAATGTGGAAGAATGAAAAACCACTCGAAGCGAGTGATAACTGAACCAATCGAACTTCGAGTGGCTCAGTTTTTATCTGAAAAGAGTGATTTTTAAAATTTTTCATTCTTCTA
Organism: Eurytoma adleriae; assembly: GCA_900480045.1. NCBI lineage: Eukaryota > Metazoa > Arthropoda > Insecta > Hymenoptera > Eurytomidae > Eurytoma > Eurytoma adleriae. The sequence continues at coordinate 9,193 of UXGC01000350.1, forward strand.
CATTATAAGAGCATGTGAATATCAGGTCATTAAAATTAGATGAAAGTAATCACTATAAACAGTGGTGCTCTTTTCACTACAAAAGCATTAGTTTTCCACTACTTCAACTTTAGAAACTTTAGATAAACTCAGCTGAAACTTTTCACCAGGAAAAGTAAAAAACACATTTCGATTGCCCAATTCGAATCGCAGCCTCTCACGTTCGATCCGCTGTTCCTCCGAGCCGGCAAATCCGCGCGACACGTGTCCGGCGGGGCTCAGCGTCCGGGGGGCTTCTTGCCCAACATGGCACGCACCGCGCGCGCGGGTGAGCGGCTATGTGCCGGCCTCGCTTGCGCTATCCTTTTGTTCGGCGCCGCGCTGAGAACTTGGCTCGCGGCGGGCCGCGGGAGGTGAAGGGCAGTCGTTCGCCTTATACTCTCGCCCGGTGAGAAACGCACCGGCCGGGAAATTCTGTGCGCGCCGAAGTTTTCTTTTTCGCAAGGGAGGGGAGCTTTCGTAACCGCCGGTGGGCCTCCGGCCACTCGGATGACGGCGCGGAATTCGTGGGCACTGGGCTGTTTGACTTTGATAATGATTTTCGAGCGATTGCGATAACTACGACTGAACTTGCTCGTGGGTTGGAAGAATGGAAGGTTGTGGAAATTTACGGCGGGTTCTGGGTTTCGTTCTTTTGAATATGTTTGGTATCTGTTTACGAAATTATGGTTTTTTTATTTGGGAATTTATATCGCGAACTAGAAAATCTTTTTTTATGGAAGTTGCGTAGTAAAACTGGATTTGAAATATGCAAGTATGTAATAGAGGCACCAATTCGTAAGGTACTTATAAGTTATATAACGAAATAAATTGAGATACTGAAAATTAAGCACATAAAAATATTGTTAAGTGTTTTGATTCCTTGAGAAACTTACAATTCACATTTGGATATTTTACAAGAGTGGATAGTTTGGATTTACACGATTAAAGTTTCAATTCTGTGCAAGCTCTCTTCTGCCAAGGTTTCGTTAACATGAAAATTCAAAAAACACTGAAAAACAAAAAAAAATAATAGGAAAAAGTGTAACATAGCACATTTATAATCCGTAGCATCTAATACAAGAATAATAAAACTCACATCCTTTTGAACTAATAATGAAAATAGCTTGACTTGATAAGAATGGTTTGAAACGAACAGTGAAAACATCTGTTCGATTTATCACACTGAACAGATACGACCGATATGAGAACCTTTTAGTAGGGTACTCCTGAAAACCTATGAGAAAACTTCGAGTATGTAAGGGGAGTTTTATTTTTATCAGATTGAATGTAAACTTTGATCAACGTTATGTAATAAAACAAGAGCAAAAAAAGTTGCTATCGGATCAAAATCTACTTTTCACAAAATTAAATACTTCAAGTACATCAATAGATCCTCCGAACAAAATTTTTACTAAAATCGCCCAATTCAGATTCAATCTAACGGAGAATCAACGAAAGCTAAAGATGCAAATAAAATCCATCGCGCGAAACTCTCCGCCAGTTTCATTGCAACTCGCAGGGTCGAAATTCCGTCGCGCCAGAGGCAATCCAATCCGGTAACACGAGCCAGCGCTCGGCCGATCGAGGGGCAGCTCGGGCCGCGGAGCTTCCTTACGGCCGCATCGCCAGGAAGTCCGGCGATAATGCAGGAAGCTGGTTCCGCGGCGGACCGCCGGTATACTTCGGTCTCCTCGTTACGAAAGCCGACGGGGGGGAAGGGGGGGCGGGCTGCAAGGTAGGCGCGCGGCTCTGGCGCAACCGGCGCGCTTTCTCCTCGCGGGGACGATGCACTCCGAAGACGCAGATGCGGCGCGCAAAAAGCAGCCGCGAGGCCCTCGAGAGGAGCACCGTGCGATCGACGCTGTCACGATTTTTCCAGGCTTTTTGCGGGGTACCCTCGTGGCACACACCGTGACTTTGTGGCGGAGGCGCGATAGGCAGGCTTTTTCCTGGTTGCGAGCGAGAGGAGATTCGATGCGTCTCGGCTGCGATTTTATGCAGTGATGGATATTAAAATTGAATTTGTGGTTTCAGTCATTGCATGCATTTTTTAAACTATTTTGATAAAGTGCGTTGTTTTTTTATTTTTCTGCAGACTATCCATGTTGTCAGGAGCATTTTACTCACTTTTTTTTAGGTCTTAAATGTAACCATGGCGAAATAATTTTATGTTAAGGTTGTAAAATTCAAAGGTATTATATAAGAAAAATAGTTTATGATCTTAAAAAGTAATGAAATTAAGTAATCAAATTGTTTTTTTAAATATTCAATGTGAAACTCATAACAATTAATTATCAGAGAATTTTAACTGATTTATAAACCATTTTTTTGAGGATTTCATTCGTAATTTATTTCAACATAATCTACAATATTTTGCTGATTTAATTTTATACTAAACTGATTATAGAGTAAAATTTCTCTTAAATTAACGAGTGAATCATTTTTACAGCCAAAATTTCATTAAACAGTAAAATTTATCTTATTCACAGTAAAGTAAAATGTGACTATACAATTAATTCACTCTGTAATTTAAGTGTATAATCTAATTTAACTGTAATTTCACTACATCTAATTTTTAACACGTACCAAATTAATGATATGATAATCACACCAATCATTAGTTTCATTAAAACGACACTATAAATTAGCAAAAGTAAATTCGGCGAAGGTAAACGGCGAGCGTTTTGAGAACCCGGTATTAGAGCGTCGCGAGGCCGTAAAACTCTTCGTTCTCGCGGCCATCTGTCGCGGCCGTTCCCGGGGCGCGCGCGAAGCCATAAAACCCGACAAATTAGCATATCGCTCGGAAGCGCGCCGCACCGGATCTCGCTCTCCCGGCGCACTTGAACTCCGTCCGTCCCTCTCTTTCGGCGCTCCCTCATTTCGGGTGGACCAACTCGCCGGCTTATCGGTCCAGGTGAAAAACCTTTTATCGCCGGCCGCGGGGACCGTTACGCTCCGGGGACGCACGAAAACACAACGGAAGCGAGAGTCGTGGGCGTGCGGCTCGAGCGACGACGATAAAAAGAATAGGAAAGCAACCGGCGAGGTTACAAAATAAAAGTGCGCTAGAGCCTGTTTGAACTACGATTTGGACGAGCGAGGTTTTTGAACTTTCGGGTAATTGTTTCCTCTCCTCCCCCACCGGGCTCGGCCTGATAACGTATCAAAAAAAAGTTCACGCGGCGCCGGTTTATCGCAAGTTCATACGCGCTCTTAGATGCTGGATATTTAAACACGCGATTGCGGGAGGGGCACCGTATAGATAATTTCTTTTGTTGACCCAACGGCCGTCGTCCTTATCGGCGCGAGCTACAAATAGGCGCGCGCTACTTTTATTATACGCCGAGAAGAGTACCGCGCGCTTCGGTATTAAAAATATTGAAGAGGGACGTCCACGAAAAATCTCGTTCCGAAGGAAAAAGAGCCGAAGACAAACAGGAGAGCGAAGCCGAGGGACGGGGTACTATTTTTAAGAAATTCGGAGGAGTACAACAAAACGTCACTTGCGACAATATTTAACCTTCGCGACGGATATCTCCCACCCCCGCGGGGGAAACGCAGCAGCTCCGACTGCGCTCCCCCTCGCGCGTTAAAAGTGATTCATCGATCAGCGCGTAAAAAAGCGCGTCACTTCGAGCGGCGAGATTTCACGGCTGGGTGCAACGAACTCGCGCGCCGCCACCCACGGCGGGGGCGGGAGGGGGAGCCCCGAAAAATCTCTCCTTTGATCCGGATAATTGACGCTCCATTATTTCTCGCTGCGCGGGATCGACGCACGCCTCTTTTGTTTTTTAGTCCGCCTCCGCGCGTATTTTTCCTCCCGCGGGCCTCCGAGGGCGGATGACGGTGTTATTGACTCCCGCGTTAATTCGGCGCTTTTACGATCCGGCTTCGCGCATCAAGTAGGCGGGCGAGCGACGGGATCGTCTTTTTTTTAAAGAGAGCGACGACGACTGCGAATGTGTTTTTTCTTCGGGCGCCGACGACCGGCGGGCCTTGTCATTAGCCGTGAAAATGCCGGAGCTTCGGGGTATTTTAAAGGTCAAGTGCGTGCTATATTAAAGAGGTTTATGCTGGTCTTAAAAATATTTTTATTAAGTGTTACTTTTTTAGCGAGTGCTTTATAAAAAGTTACTTTTGCGGCTAATGCTGTTTAAAAAAATTGAATTTTATTTATGCAAATAATCGTAAAAATATGACTATTGTTGATTCTATCACTAATCAAAGTGAAAAGCATTAAAAAAATTCAGCGATTACTTCATTAATGAATATCTTTGAGAATTAAAACTTTAATATTAAATTCGTACGAAAAACTTTTGAATTTTGGCGCCATTCAATTGAATATTTGCCGATGAACCAATCGCATTATTTTTTTAAATGCTTCACAACTTTCCTGTCATCACTTTTTTAAAAACAGGATAACCGTAAAAATAATTCTCGTTACTTAGAAAATTCATTGCAATTACACAATGAAAGATTATCTCATCGTCGTACATTTCGGAAAAAGCACAGTACGGAGGAAAGCAAGGAAACGAGCTTTCAGCTTTATCTCAATTTGCGCCAATTGCAAGACTCGCGCGGAATCCCGGCGCGAGAAAAGAAGCCCGTCGCGACGTGCCGTCCTCCCCGCGCCAAAGTGCCAGAATTAATGCGCGATCTTTAACCGTAGGCGCAACTCCGCGACGAAAGCCGCCGGCTTCTTTTTTTCCGTCTCTCTCTCTCTCCTTTTTTTTTGCTTCGCGCGCGCACTTCATATCTCTCCCTCGGCCCTCGTTCGTTCTCGCGCCGCACTCTTTTAACTTCGTTCGCCCGCCTTTCTTTCCGCGATTTCGCGCTCCTCCGAGAGCCCATCCCGAACCGTTTCGCCGTTTCTTTTTTTTTTTCAGCGGTTTATTTTACCGCGCCGCTTCCTTTTTCCAGTCGCCTCTCGGCCGAGCCGTCGCTCCTGAGTGTTCGTCTGCGCTTACTTAAATTATTTTGGTGTGCATTAAATTACGAGACAGAGTTGTGTGAATGATTCAGATTATACGTAAGGCGAAGGAATATTTTAATTGAATTTAATCAATTGATATAATTGCAATGTTCACTGATAATGTAGAAGAGTGCAAAATTAAAAACATCGCTGTTTCTATACCTCTAAATCTGAATTAGTGAAATTTGATGTACATAGAGGTACATCACATGCTAAAGGTATCAGAATATCTGAATATTCACATAAAATTAGTGAAATCGCAGAAATTTCACTACTTCAGACGTAGAGGGCTGAAAAATCTGAATCTCCATTGGCTCACTTTTTCCCTCAAGTAGATTTTCACTCTTTTATAAGAGTTTTTCTTTTACTTGTGAGTTTTAATTGAAAAATTGCATTAAAAAAAGTCTGTATCTTCACAAAACATATTCTTCTCTCGATTTCTGAATTGTACTCGCAATGTAAAAGTGTATAATTTTAAAAAATTAACTGAACGATTCGTCAACTGTTCCAACTTCAAACTACAAATACCAATAATTACTACTGTCGTTCATCTTTTCGACTACTTTTTACCCCTCAATGTCATAAGCAAAGTAACTCATCCTCTCTCCATCGCAGCCCCGCGTATCCCTTTCCCGAACTTCGCGCCCTCACTCATCTTAATTGCTTCGCTCCTTTTTTACGTCCCTTCGCGAGGAGCAGTCCCGGACCCGAACGTCGTTACGTATCTTCGGCTCGACGGCGAAAATACCGCGGGGGACGTGGGAGCGATGACTCGGGCGTAAAAATACACGGATGCAAGTGCGCGGCGAGGGAGCTCGAAAAAAATCCGGGAGAGAGAGAGGGAGAGGACGAATGACAGCGGGAGATTTGTAAAGGGGCGTCGCGGGCAGGATTTACGAGGCGGCCGGATGGACCGCTCCAGGAAATTGCCGGTGTTCGCGCGCCGCGGGGTGGGCCGACTCGCCCGCGGTGCGGCCGCCCCGCTCTGCGGGCGTACGGGAATTTCGCGGGATTCGATTGCGAACGCGGTACGTTTTTCAGGATTTTCTGCAATTAGGCTTACCAATGTATTTTCGGAGTTCCATTCTCTCTCTCTAGCTTTTTATTTTATTTTATTCGAATGGATGGTGCTTAAACAGTGATTTATCTGTGTTTAAAAAATGGCTTTAACTTGACATTTAAAAGCCTACTATTATTGTTACATAGTTACTCGTATTTTTTATTTAAAATTAGAAGAAAAGAAATGGAAAAAAAAGTATAAAGAAACTACCAGGTACTATAATACGTGCTGGTGTAGAAGCTACGCTTCTGAACCTGTGTGTGAAAAAGAAAACCACTTGATAAGAAATCGAATACAGACAGACACAGTTTTTTCTGACAAAGAATATATTTTAATTTTTCACTCTTCAACATCACGAGAGAACCATTTAATGAAAGCTACGTGTTTTTCTTCACACTTCTCGCAAAAAATTTTAGATTCAGTGCCCATTCCACTTGAAACACCATAGGAAGCAAAAAAGTTTAAACACTTTCATCGTAACAAGAGTAACGAAAAACTACCCAGTAAAAAAAAGGGGAAGCAAATTAAAATTCAAGGGAATGTCTAGGTTTACAAAGTCGCCCGGTTATAGCAGCTTCCTGCTTCCGACTGGAGAGAGCAGCGCGCCGCCGCGTACACCGCAGAGCAGTAACCTAAACCTTGGTCGTCCCAGCGCGACGGCAGGAATTAATCTCGGCTGCGCACGTAGCTCTCTCGGCCTTTCCTTCCTCTCTCTTTCTCCCTCCTGGCATCGGTCAGCGCGCAGGACTAGGACGACGTCAAATGCCGGGGCCACGCTTGACCCGCGGATAAGCGCGTGAATGGTGCGCGATTCCGCCGGCTAACTTTCTCTTTGCGCCGAGCGGGTGGAAGTGCGTCACTTTGATTCTTCCCCGGATTAGCCGTTTTCGCACGAGCGACGAGGGAGTTAAGAAAAATGATGGAGCGGTTAATTTAGCGATGTTTTTTTTTTTAAGATTATAATTTAGTTTTATTTTATATTACGAAATTTGTTGATACATTTATTGGATTATGAAATTTATTCGAAGCAATTTCCGTTTCGTAACGTCGTTAAAAAAAATTAATTTTTGTTTCGCCGCGCGCGAATATTTTTCATCCACGCCAGCGCATTTTTTGCGGTTACGTAATTCACGTGCGAGTAGTAATTAGAAGCTCGACACGTGGCAGTTGTAAACAGCTAATAAGCGTGCTGTCAACCGTAAAAAAATTTGAGGAATTTCGTTTTTAAATATGCGCCGATAACGTCGCATTTGCATACTCTGGAAAGTAACACAAGAAAGCGGGTCTGCTTTTCAACCCGAGCGAAAAAAAAAGATCTCGCCCGCAAACGTTTTTCCCTCAAACTTGCAGTAAATCACGAATTATTGCCCTTACGTAAACGAAACTGCGCAAAGAATCAATCAGTTCCGCAGAGGCCGCACCTTGACCAAAATCCACCTCGGTCCTCGCCTCAAGTCCAATAACGAGCGTAGCTATATCTTCCTCTCGGAAAATTAATGCAGCGTTGCACCCCGGGATTGCACCTACGGCGATCACGCGAGCACCGAAGGCGGAAGCGTTCTACTTCGATCGCGATGCACCTCTTCCCTTCGTTTTTTTTTTCGCGTGGTTGCATCACGAGGCTCACGTGACGCGCGCGAGTCCGGTAACAGCCGGCCGGCCGGCGCACTCCGAGTGTGACCTGGTTACTGACCCGCGCTACTCGCCTTTTCTCTCTCTCGCTCGCGCGCTCGCCTCTAAACGCCGACGCGCACCCGAGCCTCGGGAGTGACCGCGTATATGCGCGCTACAATGAACGAGCGAGCTTTTACGAGCTTTCCGATGTTTCGCGTTGCTGGACTTGCGGTGGATCGTTATTCGAAATGCTTTCTATACTCGACTGTCTCATAGTTTTTCCCCGTCCTTCCTGTAACGCGTTATGATACTATAAATGCGTTCGGTACCAGAAATACAATTATTATTCGTGAGTGTTTAAATTAATCATCAAAAAAGAAATAAAACAGTTTGGATGAAGTAAAATCTTATAATTTTTATGTTGGTGGATGATAAGTATCCCAGGAATTTTTTAAATATTAATTTTTGAGTTAGCATTTTATTAGTTTTCAGAAAAAGCATTTTATTAGTTTTTAAAAAATTTTGTATTATTGCAAGCTCTCGTCTGGTTGTTGTATAATAATTCATTCGACTTCGGAGACTGAAATGAATTAAGTATTGATTGTTCTTGTATTGATCTTTTCAAATATAAGAACAAAGTTTTAAACAAGGTTTTAAGTAAAATATTAAATTTCTATTACATTCTTGTTTCTTCAACTTCGTTTCCTATGTAAAAGATTTTTACTTATTAAATTTGTAAAGTAAAAATAAAATTCATAAAAAATACACGAGGGAATCAAATGTGCTAATTGAGAAATTGAATGCAACATTAATCTCATCTAAAATTCAGTGGATTCCCGCAAAGACCTAATCATTTGTTGAATGTTGTATCTCTAGTTAAGCAGCTATAAAAAAATCCATTGAAACCTTAAAGTAAATGCGCATTAAAAATGTCAGTGCTTATACAACATTGAAAGAGGGTTGGTACCCAATCAATTGAAGGTTATAAATGATGTAACAAGTTTTTCCCAAGGAAGTGCTATAATAACGAAGATAGATGAAAAAGCTGAAGTAGCATTAAACCGCGATTATTTTCGAGCAAATAACTAGCCATAAAAATGCAACATTAAAATCAGCTCTAACAAAAGTTAAAATTGCGTGGACGGCAGGATCGTCGGGAACGGCCGCAATTAAAAATAACAGTAGGCAGCTCGCGCAAAGTTCGCGTCTCGGACGTCGCCCCATTTGGTCACTAGTGAAAGTGGCCTAGGAGCCGGCCGGTGGGGGAGTGCAGACCGCAGCGGCTCTTCCTGAACGATCGAGCGGCACTGCGCAATTGCTTGCTCGATCTGGTTTTTTCTTTCCTCGCAGAGGCTGTGCACACCTCGATAATTGGTTTGGTTTGCCCTTTAGAGACGCATTTGAGGGGCCATCAGAGTTGAACTGTCACTTTTTATAAAAGTGTGGAGAAAAAAATCACGACGATTATGTCACAGTTTTCGATGACTCATAAAACAAAAACTACAACAGTTTTGATGAGAGACAATAGACCACGAGAGTTTGTGGGCGACTTTGAATTATTCATACAGTAGTTTATCCTTTGCAGTTGGTAAAAGAGAAAAATTCGAAAAGAATAGAAGCGCAGGGATAATGGAGGTGCAAAAAAGAGGAGTTACAGATGATAGAGAAACAAAGAAAGTGAAAAATTGCACGGGCTGACTTCGCGGACATCACGATCTTCGTGATCTCCGTGGCAATCTGCCAATCACGACTGGAATCTATGTAACTTGCTAGATTAATTTCAGTCCCTTCCTACTCCGTAACTTTCATCTGGCAATGACTTATTTAATGCAACGTTAAACGATAAATATTCATAACGATTTCAATTTTTATCTGCTACTAACTTTAGCTTTTAAATGAGTAGAAGTGCAGGTAGTAATAAAATATTATTTTACATAAGTGCGAATGTATCTACTGCATTTGCAATATGTAATTCAAATGTATTAGAAATGGTTACTTAAATGCTACTTTTCATTTCTTGAAAGAAGTTAATTTATAAGTGCGATTTAAAACGAGTTAAGATAATCACATTTTTCAAATTGTAATACTGTTGACTTAAATAGTTTCTTATTTAAAAAAGCTTTATTTCGAATATTAATTAAACTATTTAGGAGAGTACGACCTTTAAATCATTGATTTCACAGCAATTTTAGAATTTCTTTTGCGATAATAACATTAAAAAAAAGAAAATGTTTTTTTTAATAATGTATTACTATTCTAACTATAGAAGCTTACATAGATTTATAAATAAAAGGCTGAAATAATTACAATTTTATTTTAAAACGTAAACGCTTTTATTGTACACTGCACAGACTTTACATCCGTTCCTTTGTCTACAAGCTCATCAACCAGTGGTGTTACCTCAGATTTCCAGAATCAATCCGAATACTGAAACAGATTACACAGCGAAACAAAAGTTACGGAATTAAAGTCCGTGCATTGTACCTTCGACCATTAAAACATAGAAAACATAAGTATCTAAGTTTTACGTGGGCCCAGAAGAAGTAAACTGCATAATTCATGTCACATCAACCCAAACAAGCCTAATCACAATTATAACCCCAAGAAACCGTAAAAAACGTAACCCACATTTTGAAAGTCTCCATCAGGATCTAGAAAACTTACTATCCTGAAAATAAGATACTGCATTTACAAAATCCTGTACTAACAAAAAAAACCAGGCAAAGCTACAAAAGCTCAAACAAGAGTCACCAAACGTAACAGCATAAAAAAGAAGACCAGCGGTACCCGGGCGATATTGCGCAAGGAGCGACTTAGCTTCCTCAAAGGCTCGGCCAAAGGAGGCGAGGAAATCGCTCGGCTCGGTCGCGCCGCACCATCTAGAGCAGATCGCGTTATACAACTGCGCCTCGAATGCGCCGCGGATATGGATCTAACGCGTGCACGTGCTCGCGGAAGGAAAAAGAGCGGCCCCGGCACCTCTCGCGGCCGCCGCGCCACTTTCACTCTCGTGCGTGCGACCGGCCGTAGCCCGGGAACCGACGGCTCCGCTCGCATAAAGGTCGACATAAGACTGACCAAAGATGAGAATTTTGAATTACCTAAAATTTTAAAGAGTGATTCAAAATAATGCTCGCTTATTTCGGAATTTTGTGGAATAGGATTTAGATACAAAAAATGAAATTTAAAAGAAAATCGTACCTAAAATTTTAAAAACTATAGAACCTGAACTCCTGGTCATTGTCCAGTGAATACTCCTTTTATTAAACCAACTTTTAAACTACAAAGATAGAAAACACAAAAAAGCTAGTGAGACATGATGTAATTTAATTACAATATAACGAATAAAATAATAGTAAAAAGAAACCCAGAGCAATTTATCCGGCGTACAAAAAGAGCATCGACATCGCGGCTCCGTAACAGCAAAACGGCGCACTCAGCAGTAGCACTGTTACGCAAGCCAACGAAAAAAAAAATAATGCACACTCCGCGCCAAGCAGATTACATTACAAAACCTGCATTCCTAGGGCGAGGCGACGCCGAGCTCGATCTCCGATTCCTTGACCCGCGCGTCATCCGTCTGTCCTCCCCGCACAACTGGAGCCGCGGCAGCTTCGTTTACCGGTGCCGAGGCTCGCGTGCCGCACGGGGTACCCCGCGATAATTGCCGTTCGCCGCTTTCTTCGCACACGGCGCTCGGGGCAATGACACGGGAGAGCGAGCTTTGTTCCTCCCGGCGGCGCGCGGTTCGCTGATGCCGGCGCTACTCCTTCGCGGGAATTTTGATCGATGGCGCTTTCGATGGCTCGCCTCGATCGAATGGCATCTCGATTGATTTTTCGTGTAAGGCGACGTTTTTCGAGGGGCTTTTTAAAAACGTTTTAAAAGCCCTGGTAGAAAATTAATCATAAATTGATCAATTTATAGTCAATTGCCTTCTTTATTGACCAGTTATGGTTAATTTATGGTGAATTTTCTACCGGGGAGGTGATTTTGAAATTGTCAGTGTTGGCGTTGTTTACCGTGAATCACCGGTATATCCAATTGAGACGAAATTGTAAATACGCGCTTTCTACAGAATGACGAATGGGAATCGCAAGGATGAATCGCCGAGTGAACGTATGCGACACTCGATTTCGTAATTTAACCTTCAGCGTCGAAAGAATTTAAAAAATATTTTGCTATCCGTAAAATTACCGTTGATTCATCTTAGTTTTATGAATAATATTACTTTTGCATTCTATTTAAACCAAATTTTACGCTGAAAAAATTTTTTTATTAAAAATTCTTAGAGGTAGAGAACAGGCTTTAAACATGATAATAATTACCATAATTATGACAAATTTTACTGTAAAATTTGAAATTTTTCCAAGAATTACATTATGTTTTTAGAGTGTACTCCATCTCTCATAGTACATAGAAAATTTTCATATTTATTTTTCTCAGAGCAATCGTGTCTGACCAAATACCTTCACTATCTACTTAAATAAACAGGTAAACACTCCCGTACCCTTCTCCTCAAATAATTCGCCGTCCTTTCAACTATTCCCCATCTAAATAACTTTCTACAAAAATATTCGTTTTCATTAAACTTTGCACGTCCATTAAAACTCACTTCACTTCGAGTCCTCGCCGTGGGAGGACCCTGCAGCTCACGTATTTTCGTCGAGGGGCTTGTACGCGTATTTGCTCGGCCGGCGATCGTAAACGCGCGCCTTTTTTTCTTTCAACGAGCTCGTTGACGCGCTACTTTACGATCAGATGCGCGAAATCTGCAAAGAGGCAAAGCCGGCCGCGTTTGTTTGGACGCCGGGGCTGCAGTCGTTACACGGCCAACTCGCTCGCCGAAACACTGCACCGGGCCGCGTTGCGCGCGACCCGACGACAAGTCGTCGCCTAGCCGTCTCACAAGCCTGTCCTCGCATTTCTTGCAAATTGAGATTTTTTAAACAAAATTTTAATGCTTTGTTAATTTCATAAATTATGTGTGTTTTTGTAGTAATAATTTTTTAATAAAAAACTATAATACTGTTGTTAAATTTTATTTGTTTGCTTCCTCCTTGAGGAAGCTTTTGTTAATTTGATAAGTAATATAGTTTTCTTTACTTTCATTTTAATATTTAATTGATAAATAATGTAAAATTTGTTACTTTCGTGTATAATATTTTGAATTTTCTTTCAAGCAAAGTAGCGCTGAATGCATGCCGTATCCTTATTTCTCTGTCCCTTGCTTTCTGACTTCACTCCTTTAATCCTTTGAATGAACAGGAAGGGTTCTTTAGAATGGTCATTGTTTCTCATACTCTCTCGTACTTTCCCTCCGCGCATTTTCTTCTTTTACACCCCTTTTAAAACCCCTTTCCCACTCGATTTTTCCCTTCTTCCCTGTCCCTTTATCGGTTTCATTTCACGAATGATTAAAAAAGCCCTTTGTCCCCGGCGAATACATTGTAACCATAAAAATATTTTGCGCGTGCATTCAACTTATTATAATTTTTTTTTAAACCTTACCGAAAAAAATCGACTGAAAGAGAATATTAAATTCCAATAGCATCTACCATCTCAAAACACTTCATAAGCGCAGATAAAACACCAGAGCAGAGAGAATACACAACGGAGGTAAAAAAGCATCAGAGCAGATGAGTAACGCGGCCGCAAGAAAACGACGAGCAAATTGCAATGCAATGAAGGCGTCAAAGGCAGGGTAAACAGAACTTTAAAATTAATCGCAAAAAGTCGAGATGGAAGGAGCGGTGCTCGCGCGCGCGTGTAGGGGGGAGATGCAAGGGGGCAGCGAGCGCGACACTTGCGCTCTCCCTCTTTTCTTTTTCATTCCGGTCATTGCCGGCGGATTACTTCACCGCCGCGTGCGCGCGTTACTCTCGCAGCGCGCACGAGGCCCCGAGCCCCGGCCGCTGCGGATAACGCGTAGGCCGCGTTACCGCGATTTTTCCCTCCTCTCCCCCTGCGGCGCGTCTTTGTGCCTCCCCAGCGACGTAGCGCCTTTTTTATTTTTTATCTTCCCCGCGTGTAGTAGTTACGAGGTGAACGTTACTCCTTTTACGAGATTCTTCGGATTTGAAGTTTGAGTCGTTGAGTATAGTTGAAGAAATTTATTGATGAGACATGAAAAAAAAAATCAGTGATATAGCAGGTGTATACTCTCTAAATCTCATTCAGTGAAATTTCACTAATCATCTGATCTGAAAATTAGTGAACCTTTTACGAGATTCTTCGGATTTGAAGTTTGAGTCGTTGAGTATAGTTGAAGAAATTTATTTTCATCTGAATTGAAAATTAGTGAAGTTTAACTGAATGAGATTTAGAGAGTACGTATGCAAGTATTTTAGCAATTGACGGGAAGTAGTTTTTGAACACCTAGCGTGCGGGGGACGATTACGATTTTTTGTTTTATTTATTAGAATAGTCATCCCTGGATTAAAACTAATTTATATTCTTGAATTTTTTTATTTTCATTCATGTTCTATAGACATGATTATTATTCTCATGAAGAGACAACCTGCGTTCAAACATTGACCTTATTCGGCAAAATTTTGAACGTTTTATTGTATTACCTTTTCCTCACAACGACTCTTGCAAATTTACAGAACTGTTATATAACTTTTTTACGGTTATAACTTTCTACACAAAATTAAAATTTTTAAATAAATAAATTATTTAATATCTAAAGATTTAAAATACTACGCACAAATGTCTATTTTCCCAGTGCTACCGTGAGTAAGCAGCTGAAACTAACTGCCCTGTAATATCTGTATCCGCGTTTGCGCAAAACGACTTTTCAAATCTTTTGTACTTATAACTATTGTATTAACCCATGTTTTCTTTTGTTTTCAGGTAAGTCAAAAGTCAACTCGATCCGAACAATACCGAAGCTCATTGTCGTGAGTACTTTACAGCCTCATATACACGACAAACATCTCGTTTTACTCGTAAATACGGAATTCGCTTGCCCCACATCCATTTGGCGAACCCACCTACCGTCCCGAGCAATAATCGGCTCCGCGAGCGCATGCATAATCGGCAACTACTTGCAAAAAAAAGAAACTTATTCTCAGAAGCTTCTCTCGACCGAACAGAAGAAGGAAAAAAAAGAAAGAAAACTTCGACTTCGCGACAAAAAGAAATGCGCGCACGCGCGCGCTCCCGACACCCTTTACCATGCAAAGAAGGTATCGAGCGAATTCACATGTTAATCAGCGCCCCGTGACGTAGCCGCGCGCTTTTTTAAAGGAGACCGCGTCCTCGGGCGCGAGAAAAGCGCGCACCCCCTTTTACCCCCGCTCGGTTTTTCCCGTTTACGCGCCCCACCCCTCTCGGGGGAACTCGCGGCTGCTCACCCTGAGAGAGCGGGGCGCCCGGTGCGGCGCATGCGCGCGCGAGCCTCGCTCCGTCTCTCTCGGCCGTGTTCCTTGGGACGGGAGTAAGGACGGGCATTGACCTCCAGCCGAGAGCGGTGCATGGCGCGCTGCACCGAAATACATCGTTGTTGCTCGCGCACACATGCGGACCTCCGCGAGATTCTCTCTCTTTCTCCCGCTCGCTCTTTCTCTCTCGCACTTTAGCGGCTAGGTTAAGCGCGAGCGTACGTGTGTATGGATCTCGCTGCCTTGTCTTTTTCTAGTGTGCTCGATACTTGCGACGTTCGATTTTTCTTTTTATTTTGAGCTGGCTTTTTTACCACTCTTATTCTCGGATTCTCAGTTGCAGTTTTTTTAAAGAATCAGTGTATAGACTTCGCTTATGTTTAGATTATAAGATGTTATAAAACTCTGAAGGGATTATAGGTTGATTAAAAGTAGAAGTTAATTTTAGAATAAATGTAGCTTGAGTTGACTGAATTTTTTATGATGCTGGCAAATATTTATACGCCGTTAATTAGACTTATATTTCGATGGAAGTTATCAATGAACATTGAATTAAGTACGAATTATGAAGTGTATTTTGAGAAATAGACCTTTATAAATTTCTTTTAATGAAAAATTTTGATTTGTGCTGGAAAAATAATAAAAAAAAAATAAAAATAAGTCTCAAATTAAATAAATAGGTTGGAAATTGAATTGGATGGAATCCACATCCATAATATCGATAATTGAGCTAGGATTTATCAACCTATATCAACATTTTTCAATAACAAGAATAGTATCAATCCCCTAGGTCATCGATATAGATGAAACTTAGGAATTGTTTTCTAGTAACGAGTGTCGAGTAGTGCAAGAAACACTCCTGATTCAACTGATTAACAGATACAACTAAAAATATTAGCACTGTCCAAGCTATATCTGATAAAATACATCCCCATGAAATCAAACTAAAAGTGGTTTGTTTTATATATTCGGTACTAAAAAACAATTTCCATTGTTTCGTATAAATCGGTGACCCGAAGGGTTGACACCCTCCTAATGAAAACAAATTCATAAATAAATAGTTTATTAGCAATCTATAATAATTCAAGTTTTTCTTAAAACGTCGATCGATACCAGCAGAAAAGACGCGAGGAGTAGAAAAAAAAATAGGTCAAGCGATCTTCACATTCAAGACCTCGTAAAATTAAAATTCCAAAGACCCTCCTTTGAGACGCCCCGGTGTAAAGGCCCGATCAGTCCGTCCTCGAGTTCGCCCAAAGCGTCAAAGCCCCGAGCCGCGTAACTTCAAAGAATGAAAATAAGCCGACCGTCGAAATAGATCACGAGCGGCCCGTTTTAATCAATACCCCGGCCGCGCGATAACGCCGCAAAAAAGACGGGGGGCACTTTCACCCGCGGCGTCAAAGCCTAAACTCGATAAACACCGGCCAAAGCGAAGTGTGCGCATATTTCCCGCTCGTCGGGCCTTTCGTCGCCCTTTTGATCCGGCCACCTCTTCCTCGTTCTCTGGTCTTCGTTTGTTTTCTGGGCCGCGCCGATCCGGCCCTCCCCCCGCTCCCTCCTCGGGGGATGACGCACCGGCCGGGAGGCAGAGAAAAGCCAGCCAAGGGCGCGTTACGCGCGGCGAGGGGATTCCAATTGTGTCTTACGGGCTGCGTGCCTAGGGGGACACACGTGCGCCGCTGCCGCCTCCTTTGTGCGCCGAGGGATAGGCTCGCTTGTAGGCCATTTGTCAGAAATTCGAGTGGATTTTCCCGTTTTCCACCGGCGATGACGAGAGCGCGAGACGCGAAGGATAAGGAGAAGTTTCCTTTATATTTCGAAGAGATTACAGGGACGCTACGGAGAATTTCAAAATAGTTCGGTGTTTACTGGGATCTTCTGCTGAGCTTATACTTTATATCTTGATGCTGAGTTTGGGTTCCTTTCTTTTGTAAGTGTCTTAAAGTAATATTTTTGTAAAAATTCTGTTGGAAATTTTAAATAGTTTATCAGCACAAAGTAATCAGTGTTAATAGTCATTGGGTAGATAAAGGTAGGTAAAAGTAAGGACTTTTCGAACTTTTCCCAATATTTTTAATGTCTAAGAAAAATAGGTACTTATTTCCGAAAATATGGCAAGAAATTACGTGTCATTTTCCAGCTATTCTAAAAAATTAAAAAACTTAGATCCTACTTACAATCGTACCAATTGATGACTATTTTTAATGTATGAAGTGATGATTCCAAAATCGTTGATCTTCTTTTAGTTAGAAAATCCAAAAATAATGTTTCTACTTCAGAAGTCATTAAAGTTCGTTGAACGTGAACTTCGAAAATACTACTTAGTGTCAAATGCAGGCAACATATTGAGATACACATGCAGGGACGATGCCTCTACGGGAGAGCTAATTCGAAATCGGGATGCCTACTACGCATCTCTTGAAGGAGTTGAGTGGGTTCGAATTTCCCTCTGTGTCAATTTTAGAGATCCATCCTTACTTCGTGTTAGCCTAAGAGGATACATCCTGCAGGGAAATGCAGTTCGATGTTGATCGAAGTAAAGCACCTAATTAGATGTGCTTTACATTTACCTTCAGCTGTCAAAAAATTGTTTTACTTCAGAATCACTAATCTAATTAAATAACCAAACAATTCTTCGATTCAATAATTAAAATGTGAAATTCATATCAAAACCATTTGAATTTTGACTCGATTCAACTGGATGTTTATGGGTTACTCAATTAAATTGTTTTTTAAACGCTTCACAACATCCTGTCATCGTTTTTTAAACAGAGGATTATTTTTAAAGAAATTTTATTTTACTCAATTCCAAAAGTAAATGAAACCAAATAAACTCAGAACTGAATATTGTTTTGTAGAAAACATTACACAATCAGCTCAAAGAACGACATTACCTCAAAAGGGCCTGGCAGCTCGCACAGTCCTGCGGAGAGCCAAAGCCCGAACTCCACCGTGGAACAGCCAGCATCGCAACAAACATAACAAAAACCGCAGCCAAGTCCCGCATTTTCGCGGAACCCACCCCCCGGCCGCAAAGGGACAAGGCGCAGCGGCCGCCGCGAGGATTCAACAATTATCGCATTAGAGAGTGGCGCCGGGCTCGCGCGCGGGCGCTGCTGGAGCCTGCCAGAAAATCGAGCTCGCTCGCTAGCGCGCGCCGGGTTCAACGCCCTTTGGATGCACTCCAAGCAGCCGAGGCGCCCGCGCGCGAGAGAGAAGAAGACAGGGCCGCTTCTTCGCCCCCCGCTTCCTTCCGCTGGCGCCCCCGCGCACTGCCGGCGCGTCGCGTCGAAAAATCAATATGCTTGACCGTGAAAACGACGAGAGCACGCAGGGGGCTCGCTCCGCCCGCGCCTCCCACCAGCTCGCCTCTGCACGTGCGCGCCACCGCCGAAAGCCCCGGAGGCACCCCCTTCTCCCGCGAGCGCGGCTTTTTTCGTCGGCGCAGGAGAAACTGACTTTCCCGGCTATTTTTAATCGACCATCTTTTCCGTGGATTGGAGGGAGCGGGGAGGGTCTGTCCCTCGAAAAACTAGGAGCGCCCGAGGTGGGGGCGGAGGCGCGCGAAGGTGAAGGAGACGGCCGGGCGTGACGTAACCATCCGCCGGGCTTATGGCAATTTGCGGGCTTATTACGTCGGGTTCACGGAGTGCGATTACGCGCGCGATGATACGTCCCTACCCTGCTCCCGTCGGCCCTTTTATTGTAACTTCTTTCCGCGTTGGCGGCCTGCCGTTTGTTTGGGGTTGACTTTTCTTCAATCTGGCTTTATCGCCTCGATCCACAATGTGTAGCATGTGCCGCGTCACGGGATATTCGAATTTTCTCATAAATCAACATTCAGGAGATAAAGAAAAAGTTTTAGTCCATTAATGATAGTAGGCGAACTGATAATCTCTCAAACTTTCGTGTGGTGTACTCATCAATGTAGAGGGAACGAAATAATCCTTACGAATCAGAGAATGTTAAAATAAATATAAACTTATTAAGTTGACGTTTTGGTCGAGGTACTTGCTTTTTTCTATAAAATTAAATGCTAAATATGTAACATACATCTAATTAGTTTCATAGTCGTAGAATGTGGTAGGGCGAGTAACGACTATGTAATTAACAATATATTTAAGTGGTAAGCTTTGATCAAGGTAGTATCCATTACTGATAAAATGTCGTGTCAATAAAAATAAATTTAAATCGATTAAAAATTACTGGTTCGTTTGGATCATTTCAATTCCTCTCGACATTCAAAGTGATGTAGTAATCTGACAATGAGTGCAAACGATTTCATCAGTACTTTAAAAAAATCAACGAAACAAAATACAATTGCAGCAAATCCAAAGCTATCCCCATGTGTCACACGATATAACTCGCAAAACGCACCTCCCTCATCCTCCCTCGTCAAAGAATATTTCACCGAAATCACTCAGCATTAAATGCATCAATCGCAACGATATCAGAAATCAACGAGCCTCGCTGTCCAAAAACAAAAACCGCTGATCAACCGAACCGAACCGGCCAAAAAACATCGGGTGCAACAGCAACAAATTCATCTCGCGCAGCATCCGCGCGCCCCCAGGAGGTTTCGCCGCGCGAATTAGCGAGGACATCCCCGCGCGGCCCAGGCTCGCCTCCTCCGCGGGCAACAATAGCCGGCGAAACGCGTGCGAGCGAGAGACGCCCGCGTCCCGGCGCAGAATGTGAATGAGAGAGGAGCGAGGCGGAAGACAGAGCGAGAGAGCGCGAACACAGTCCATCTGCCGGTGGTGGAGCGGAGCGGGGTGTCGCGCCCGCGCGGGAGAGAACGAGAGAGAGAAAGCAAGAGAGAGAGAAAGGAAGAGAACGAGAGAGAGAGAGAGGAGTAGACGGGTCGTCGACCCCGCGCTCGCGCACCGGCGTTACACTCGCTCGTGTGCGTGCGGGAGCCCGGGGACACACGTGCGCGCGACGCGCGCACCGCGGAAGGACAAACGCGCCTCGTTGCGCGCTTACAGCCGCGGCTTCGAATTTAATCTACTCCGGAGGGGCCCTCCCGCCTTCTCGCTGCACCCGCGGTATATATTTTCGAGCCCATTGTGCAGGAGCCCGGCCGCCGGCGCGCGGCGACGCGATCGCGATAAGGAGCCGCGCAGCCCCGCGCCGGTGATGTGTGGGTGTCCCTGCCTCGCTCTCCTACCGCGGCAGCCGGCTTGATTTCGGCAGGGAACGAGTGTCGCGCCCGCGAGCGACTAGTGGGGTGTAGCGACGACCGTTCGGCAGGTGTGGTTTTGCTCTGGGGCGGTATTTGGGTAAATGTTCGTAATTCGGAGGATTGTGGGAGTGGTTTAATGCGCGTATAGGTCAAATTTCGTCTGCAAATCGTCGATAGAATAAAAATCATAAAATTTGATTAAGTTTATCGATGAAGTTTAACAGTATAGCGATAGTGAACCTGAAAATTTTAAAATCTTAGAACGGCAAAAGTAATGAATTCTTTTCGATCATAATCGGCATTATTGAATTTCAGCAGCGAATAGAGAAAAATAATAATTTTGGTTTAATATTCATTAAAAAATAGGGTGTTACTAATTTTATAAATATTATATAATACCAAATACGTAACATACTTTAATTATGATAACAAAATCTTCTTCTTTTTTCAAATTTTTGAAATATACTAGTTGTCATCAGAATCGACGATATAAAATAGTTTATTACAGTCAATTGTTGACCTCCTAATTTTGGTAACTTCCTTCTACACTTGTTCCAAACGCTATCTTATGAACATAACTCTCTTTCATAAAAAATGCAATATTTATCTTCTCCATGTAACGCTATTCAACGCAGATATTTATTGTTCGATTACATTGTAAGAACAAACTTCAAATAAAGCGCAGAAAAGTTTGCGCTTGGAAAAAAAGAGCAATAATTCACTGAGCAAAGAGTGCAATCGGAGAACGCGTTATCTCGAAAGCAGGCGCGCGTAATTTAGATAAAAAAAAGACTCATCTGGTAAACATTGCGTAACGATACATTGACCTTAAAGCGGCGGGAATTTTGTCAATGTCAATGCCCTGCACACGCCAAATGTTTATTGATTCCTCCGTGGCGAGCGAAAATAACGCTGGCGCCTTTAGGCGATAACGGAAGTGCGACACGAACGCTCGTGTCCGTCTATTAAGGATGTAGAGCACCCCGGAGGCTATTTTTAATTATTGCTCTCTTCAATAATTCTGATTACGCGCGAGCGTGATTATTTTCACTGTCAAGAGGAAAGCAGCTCGGCTTCCTTGCTCTACACTTAATTAATTTTTAAGGCAGTACAGCGAGTCTCCATAATCCCTTGGTAAAAATACAAGCACTTGTCATTTAATTGTGGTTAGTGTTTCTCGTGCTGTGATTGGTTGAGAGAAGCAGAAAAACGATAGTTTTAAGATGATATTTTAATTTTCTCGTTAAAAATGAATATATAAATTTAAGTTTGTGTAACTATTTTGAAATGTTTTTATCAATTCCTTTATGAAAAATCCGTGGGATTATCGCTGTATTTAGGATATCGCATATTGTGATTAGATAAAAGATTTTTTCTTTTCTATTATTATTTCATACCTGTTGGATTTAGCCTATACAAACTTAATAGCAAGAGCCAATATATAACATTAAAACTGCTCAAAAATTTAGTTTACTCTGTATCAAATATAAAAACAAATTATTTTTCTCTACTTTTGAGAATTTAATGCAAAAAAGGCTTCTTTAGCAGTGCTTCGTCTTTCAAGTTGGCATACGCGCGTATAAATTAAAAAAGGCAGAAGTGCGCGAATGAAAATAGAGTCAATGACGTAGGCGCTAATTGCTGGCACGTGACTTTCGCCCATTTTTGTTCGGGCCATTTTCAAATTACAACGTTACTAGCTGAAAGCACTACAAGAAGCTCGCAATATTGCACTCCAAACGAATTCGTTATTTTGCTGTTCCCATTGAAACTAGTATCGAAAAAATTGCTGCAGACAATTTTGAAATACTAAAGTGCCGATTGAATTGACTTTTATAAAATATTTTTTATTTTTATAAATACGATATAGAGTAGTTACCTAACACAAAAAAATTGTTAAATTTTATTGGACTTCGTCATTCTAGTTTCAAATTGAATAAATGCAATGAATTCATATGTTTTTGTGCGATCGAGACCATTGAAATTTAACACTACTTTAGAAAATAAGCTAAAAAACATTTAACGTCTAAAATACCTTGATAACAAAAACGTATTGTAATTTCCAGTATACAAGCTCGTTATCACCAATCCAAAAGTTCCATCAAATCAAAATGCAAACTAAAAATACCCAAGCCCAAAAAAGGGCCAATTCCCCCAAAAAGGAGGTCAGCCGCGCGCGCCCGCGAACACGCACGCCCGGACTTCAAAGCACTCGAGGCAGCGTAACGAGACTCGCCTAGAATTTTCGCTGACGGCGATAACGACGAAATCGCCGCGAGTGGCGCACGCCAACAAAGCCGCCGCGCCGAAAGAAGGAGCTAAGAAAGCGACGGCGGCGATAACGTGCGTGTCGCTCTTGGCGTGTGCGAGAAGCTCCGGTTGAGAAAGCCGCGAGAGGGGCGGCCGGGGGGAGGTTCATGCCAAATCACATCCTGTCATAACTGCCCGGTAGTTTAACCCAATTTCTGCGGCGGCGGCCCGCACGCACTGCGGAGCTTTCGCGGCTCCTCGGCGTGGCCCCTCGTGCAGCGGAGCACGAGAGGCTGCTAAATTGCTTACTTTGGAAGGGATTGATTTCCGAGTTGCTGCGAGGAGCTTGCAATATGAATAGTGCTACGTCGAGGGAATCAACCTCGAGAAATGGTGTTTACGTTATTAATAACTTTTGAGAGGTAGTAAAGATAGTTCGTGGATTAATTGATGATACATTTTTTTGTCTTTAAAATAACCATATATTATTTATCCTTAAGACATGCTTGGTTTTTTACACAATTCTGTTAAATGATGTGAAAAGTTTAAAAGGAAATCTATAATTTACGACTTGTTACGCTAAAAAATGTTAATTCAATCCAAAGATATTGATGATGGTTATGAAGATGAAGATTAAGAATGCATTTCACCTGATACAATTCTTTACGAATTGCATTGTCTAATGCAGTTTTGACTTTTGTTAGACATAACTTTTGTACAAACTGACATCTTTATCAGTGTAATAAGGCTTTAAATTTTTATTGCAACTTTAAAAAATTACATGAAAAGGGCAAGTGTAATTAGAGATTAATAAATTATGTAGATTTAAAACGTCAGTTTTAGTACAATCAAACGAAGTTTATGAAACTATTATGACTGCTAGATCAAAAATTACATCTTGAATAATGGAGTCTAAAATTTTGAATCTTTCATTTCAATCGGTCATCCAGAGTACTGGTACTCTCCTCTGGTCAGTGAAAATGCAGTACAACCATCGCCGATTTTGCGATAGCAAATCGAACAGGTATACATCTGAAAAGCATCCTACAGCGGTCACCGCAACAGCGACCCTCTCCCAAGCTACGAAAATTCCGCTCGGCGTATCCCGATCCAGCAGCAGCCGGCGCCGATTCGCGCTCGGCGCAACAACCCTACCGCGTGCTTGCAAACAATCGAAGTCCGCGCGAACACGCGACAATGGGCGCATTGATTAAAAGGAGAATAAAAAAAAAGTGCGCGCGAAGGGCTCGCGATGCACTGGAGCGGGGGGGAAGGACCTGTTGTGAGGTTGCCAGGCGACACAAACCTCCGATTTCACCCTTGCCGCGGGGCAGCCTCGGCCCTGGACTTTTGTGCGCATTATACACGCGGAGACTGGCAGCGGGAAAAGAAGTCGCTCGATATCGGAGGAATTCCTTAGCGGGGAAGTCCTGCGCCCCGCGCCCCGGTCGTTGACACCGCTGCGCTCGAATGTTTTGGCGCGGCTTGATCGTGAACCTCGGCCTGGAGGTTGCACTGGCGCGAGCGTTTTCTACACTGCCGAAATCTGCTTACCTGCACTTTTGCTTCTCAGTGGATGCTTGTAGGAAAATCTAAAATTTTTATGTTCAGGTGATTTAGGTGCAGCTTTTTTAAAGTTTGTAATGAAACAAAAAACTAGTGACCTGGAAAATATGTAAATAAAAACGTGTATGTGGAATTACATCATCTAGTTTCAATGTTCGAAACAGCTGATTTCGTCATCTGTTGCCTACCTATTTTAACAGGTACCTTTTGGTAATAACTCATCAAACCCTATACTGGATGACAAAAAACAAGAGATACCCAGTTGTAATACATATGTACAATTAATTGCCGAAGTCAACAAACGAAGTACTTGTGGCTTTGATATATAACACATGATTTTCTGAAACTTGCTTTTTTTATAATAAAGTTTACCATACAGCTTTCATAAATTACTCAAATTATAAACAGTTTTTACCAATCAGGTCACTTAATCCGAAAATTGGACGATTGATAGCTGCGATCGATCCAGCGCAAAAAATAATTTACGTTAAAAACGATGGAAAAGCGTAGCCTTACGCGGAGGCGAAACAATGCGAAAAAAAAGGTGCAGTGAACTAGCGGCTGAAAAGCTAGGAGGAGGAAGTGCGTGAATGCAAGCGCGCGCCCAATCTAACAATAAGCACAGTCTCGTATAATGAATGTCAATTGAAGAAAAGAGCCCCGTCGACAATAAGACGCCCGGGAATGGGGAAAAAGACGGCGGCCGCGCTGCAGTGACGCGCGATCGCCGCGCCGTAACCTGCCTCAACTTTCGTTTCGCGCCAGAAGGGAAACTTGAATATAATGCGAAACCCCGCGACGCTCCGCCGGCGGGCCACCGTCACTTTTTCGCTCGCCCACGGGACAATGCATCAAACTTTATTAATTTCAATGCCCCGCTTTGAAGTGCGCGCGCGCGGAGGGCCTTTGAGGCGCGTCAAATTGAACTGTTTTAAACGAAGTGTCGATTATTGAAACTAAACTGCAGCCCCGTGTGTTAAATTAGTATACTTGGAGAAAGTGAGTTGTAATATAGTGTATTTTCACGTTCTCAGGGATATTTATTTATTTATTTCACTCTCAACGGAAAATTACTAATCAAGTGGTGTGTCCATATCGGATGGTTTTTCCTACCAAGAAATGTAAAATAGTTTACAAAGAACTATAAATAAACGGTGCATTGCATTCACGTGAAAGAAAGTCGTCGTTTTGTCCTGGGTCAGCGGTTTTTCTCTCTTTCACATTATGAAAGAGTACAGAACATTAGGATCTTTTTCTAGACATACACATTTCAAAATCCAACTAAGAAGATATTTTATGTATCTCTCATGCACGTTACTTATTCTTTGTACGTGTTGACTTTTTACAAAACGTTAAAAAGTATTATTAGAAAAATTTGGCAAACAACTCGAGGATTTTAATACAAGTCAATGGAACGATTTTCATGAAAGTTCAATTCGGATTTGACTCTGCACACAAGATTGTATTATGCTAATGGCCAAGACTTTGGCACCGAGAGCAGCGAACCCGAAGAAAAAGCAGAGGCTGCGAGTCGCAAAAAAAAGAGGCCGTTAGCAAAAACTTAGCTTCATTGAGCGCCACTGCTACTCTACCATGAGCTAGACTACTAGAGTAGAATCGAGGCCCGTAGAGAGAGAAAGAGCGAGAGAGAGAGAGAGAGAGAAAGAGCCCAGACGGCTCGCGGATATATAGCGCGGCGGCGGCTCGTATAACGTACATAATGCCGGCCAGACTGACGACGGCCTGCGTCGTAAACCGAGCGAAACCAGCCACGGGGTACGAGGCGGTGCCGCCGCGGCAGCCACCGACTAAAAGAGACCGGGGGAGAGGGAGATGACCCACCAGTGCAGGAGCCCGGCGAACGACTCGAGCTTTTGTATTATAAAAGCCCGGCGATTAAACTTTGATTGACTCGATTTAATCGCGAGCCAGGCGACGCCGCCCCCGACTGTGTCCGGCCCGTTCTTTTATTTACCGCTTCTCGCGAAACTTTCGAGATCATCGCCTGGCGAACTACTGAGCGCCGATCGGCCGCTTGTCATTTCAACCCCCTGTTCGCGCTTTTTCTCTTTCATGAGCTTTGAGAGTCTTGACTGCATTTGCGAATCATCGTTTCATTAATTTCTATCGTATAAAAAGTTATTTCTGTCAAAATTATCTAGCATAAATCTGTGAAAAATTTTCTAGGGTATCCAGTGGTTTGATTGGTCTAAAAGTATCATTTGTGTAAGAAAATTTGAATGCGGATAAAAAGTGGTTACAGAGAAATATGCTAAAATTCTGTCTTTATAAAAAAATTTATAAAGGCGATTTATCGTGGACTGATGATGTATGAACTCATCAGTGGAGTATCAGCTACCCTCTCCAAAATTCACTAACTAGATATTCAGAAAAATCATGAAGAAATAAAAACAATTACACACAAGACGTCTCAACAACAAAATTTTAAAGAACCCATCTGTTGCCAGGTTGGAAGAGTCAGAATTCACCTGGTGACTAAATGGGAGAAACGTTAATTTGAGAACACTTATTCCCAAAACACCAGGTTTTAATATGCACAAAATGCCTTAACGAACCTTTGTAAAAAAAATTTCAACATATTCCCATGACTACACTTTTTATTTGCGTTGAAACAATAAGTAGATAGTGCCTTCAAATTTTTAAGTCAGAATACTTGAGTATTACCTGCGTTTATGTGCTCACTTACATTTTATGTGGACTAAAATTTACCTAACTTGGTGGATTATGAAAATTTATGTGCCTGGAAAAATTTACCGTAAATATTTAGGTAAAAATTATGTACGAGATTGTTGAGTACTTTTTCTGAGCAGTATTATGGCTGATCAGTACATATTTTTTCCTGTTAGATTTTTACCCTATTGTAATGAGTAGTAAAATGTATACCCTCCCTCTAATCCTAATACTTCGGTAAAGACGTGAAAACGTAAACCAAATTCATTGTGCAACCTAGGATTCCAACAAAAGCCACATAAAAAATAATAGATTAGAAATTTCTCTACCACAATAACTTCCCAGCAGACAAACGCGAGTTACATACACGAAATTCGTCTAATTCCATCAGCGACGGCTTTTCGCGATCATCAATTTCCCTCAGCGCGGCCGGTTATTGTTTTTGCGCCGGAGGAATGCGCGCGGACCGCTAATTTCGAGCCATCGCGCCGCGTTACATCGCGCTGGCATTCGATCGCCAAGTTGCGATCCCAGGTATACGGGGCCTCCGACGGCCGGCAGCCATCGCGCGGCTCGCGTTCCCGAGCTGCCGGCCGCGGCTTCTCCGCCGACGTGCGTCCCGTCGTGACGTTCGTTCATTAATTTCGACGTGCTAGGAACGGCGCGTCCGACGGCCCGTAACCGCTTTGAGCCGTTACTCGCTTTGAAGCGATGATCGCCGAGAGGAAGGGTTGCTTTGTGGTGGTGGCCGGAAGAAGTTTAAATATTCGCAGGATAATTTTCTTGTGTGGGTGGATAGAGTTACGAAGTGGTTGGAGAGAAAGGAATAATAAATGTGTGAAACCACGAACTTCGTGGAACAATTGAGGAACAAAAAATGAACGAAAGTTTTTTAGAGCAGACTTACCGGACATGACTTTTCCGATACCTTAGGTACAGTGTATTGATTGCCAAACTTTTTTGCCGACCTTGTTTATGTCAAAGTTTAAATGAAATTTTTTCCTTTATCAAGGGGGTATGGGATTACTAAGTTAAATTTTCATTTTTTCTTATCTCGAACAGCATTTTTTAATTACCTAGAAATTAACAAAAAAAATTATGATTAATGTAATACAGTGAAACTACTTTTTCAGACATTTACCATGACACCTAATACTTAGTCTACAATTTAGCATCCATTCCACGCGGTGTGTAATTTAGTCAATATGTATTACGCGCAGCGTGCACCAATTACACTCAATCAGCCATAAGATAATCATCAACAATCTCAAAAAGACTTCATTCTTCAACGATTTCCGCGGCCAGCTAGACGCCCCACACCCACTTCGAAAGACAATGCGCTTCGTCGTTGATGCGTGGCGGTCCGATCCTGCGGCGTAGCTCCAAAGCTGCGCACCGCACGGGCACCTCGGAAAGGCACCGAGCGGAGTGGGGCGGCACGTCCGTGTCCCAGGAGCGAGAGAAAGAGAGAGAGAATGAGCGAGAGAGACAGAGCGAACGGAAGGGGTGGCGAAGGCTCGCGGGGGTGGTCGGGGGTGCATTCTCGTTTTGAGGGTCACGTTCACTGCGCGCCCCGCGCAGCATCGCCTCCCGGCGGCGGCGCTGGTCCGGGCCGCGAGGAGAGGGCGAAGCGCCGGCCCCTCCCCCGCCGAGGGGCGGCAGGAGGATGCACAGCTGAGTCGGTGCCGGTCGATGCGACTGCTGCACACACCTTGGGCCGGAGCAGCCGCCCTCCTCTCCCTCGGAGGGGAGGGGGGGCTCAAATCCGCGAGGGCCGCGGCGTCTTTTGTCGGCGGACCCTCTTTTCTTCCTGTTTTTCTGCTCGGTATCCTTTCGCTCGCCACCCCCTTTGATTCCGCCGCGGATGATCGATAACGGAGTTTGCTCCTCGTCCTTTTTGTCTAGCCCTCTTCTTCCGACGATTTCGTGCCATTATGTGCTCAAATTGAATTTCTACTCGCCGTGGTCAGCGGCTTTAATAATCTTAGGGCATGAGATTGAGCGGGCTTAATTATCTATCGTTGGATCGATAGCCTTTTAATTCAAAGACAGTCGATGCTTTTCATTTCATTTTTTAACCTAAATTTTATGAAATAAGACACTAATTTGGATTATTTACACATAAGTATTAATGATCATTATTTAATCATTATTTCGCAATAATTTTTACAAATAAACTAAACACCCCTAAAGTAGTACCGTTGGTATTCCGCACTGTGCGCGAAAGCGCTATCCTTAAAATAAATTTAATTTTCTTAAACTTAAAAATATTAAAAAGTCCTTAAACAAATAAATAATTTGACGTAAATAAAGATTATTTAAACATTAATAGCTTTTATAAAAATGATCTTATTTTTGATGCACAACACTGCTCCCTTTTCATGCAACTCCACAAGAATCATTAACAAGTAGTAGAGAAGCCATGTAATCAGGCATCATTTACGTCAAAATTCGCACCAAATAACTACACCCACCCTCAAATTCACCCCCGAAAAAGGTGAGATAACGCTATAATGCGTTTAATCGGCCTCGGGCGCTGCACTGGCAATAACCCATGGCCTACCCCTATCTATCTGTCTTTCTCTTCCTAATCCAAACCCCACCACCGCTATTCTCTCTCTCTCTCTCTCTCTCTCTCTCTCTCTCTCTCTCTCTCTCTCTCTCTCTCTCGCGCTCTCTCTTTCTCGGATGCACTTTGCCTAGGCCGCGGGTAGCACAGCCGCTCGTCGGTGCGCGCGCGCGCGAACGAACGACCCACCCCTACCCCCGCGCGCGCGCACACACCCTCCATTCTTTCTCCGCTGGCGCTAAGAGCGAGCGAGAAGCCGGGGTCATTGACCTCCGCGGCAGCGCTGCCCGTGCAACCCGCCGCGTCGAAGTTCAGTTTGTTTACATCGGTGCAGGCGCAGGACTTTTAATCGCATCGATTTTATACCAGTCCGACAACTCGTACCTTTTTTATCCCTTTTTCCCTTTTATTTTTACATCGTCTTGGGATTCTTCGGGGCGTTTGATTTCTTTTTTATTTATTTATTCTTGTTTTGCGCTTTCGAGATAGCTCGTCTAGTCGCATTATCGCTCTTTGTTTCGCAAGCTTAATTCGAGGCACAAAGAGTTCGCAGAGTCGGATTGATTGAAATTGCAGCCTACTGTATACTTCGATGGTTTTTTTTACACAATGGATGGTATTTTTCAATATCGGAGCAATTTTCTAGATGGATGCTAGAAAGTAATGTGCTGTTTATCTGGAATATCATCTTTTAAATTTAGATGTACGATCGTTTTTATTTACCTAATTCATATCCTTTTACATTTATCTATAAATCTTTTTTATAATCTATTTCGTTATTAATATTTAAATTTATAATTCATCAATATTCAGAAAGTTTAACACCTACTAGTACTGGTATTAGTATTTAGTATTGGTATCTACGTTTAGATTTAGTCGAATTTAATATTCAATTTTGTATCTTATATACAAGTCCATTTAATAAAAAATAAATAAATAAATAAATAAATATTTGTTGAAGAAATTAACCCGTTGATTTCAAAAAATAGGTTCTGATGAAACAATTACATTTTAATAATCAAAATACTAAACATAAAATTTAGATTTAAACATTTGTTAGGGTCAATAATATTACATTTTTTTAAATTAAAATGTCTTCTTTAAAATGAAAAACTGGAGAATGCTCTTACTTTTGCTGGCCTTTATAAATTATTTACAAAACTTAAACTAAAAAATTTATTAAAGAACAACTTTATTCACAATGTAAATGAACAAATTGAAGTGACCTGATCAACTTCAGTTTCTCTCACACAACTGCACTTAGATTTCTTAAATTATTTTCCACAAACGTCATCAATCTTCCCACTTA
This sequence comes from Eurytoma adleriae, assembly GCA_900480045.1. NCBI lineage: Eukaryota > Metazoa > Arthropoda > Insecta > Hymenoptera > Eurytomidae > Eurytoma > Eurytoma adleriae. Next base: position 39,821 of record UXGC01000350.1, read on the forward strand.
AAAATATCACTACCCTGTAAAATATCGCGAGCAGTCATTTATTTAACGGCCTCGCTTCCTACACCGCACAGATTTGAATCGCGCACAAAGAAACGCTTATGTTTTCAAAACCCAAGCTGCATCCGATCTCCGGAGTCCTTTCTTCGACTCCTCACTCGACTTGCTCTCATCAATCTCTCGTTCCCTCATAGCGGCCCGGAACTTATCTAGCCGCTCACCCTCCCCGTGGCGCTCCCTCGCAGGATCCCGGCGTACGCGCGTCACCGGTCGTTAATCGTTCGGAAGCAACGACGCCAAATGTCGCGGGGTCGCGCTGTGGGTAAGCGGCGCCCACGGAGCCGTCGCTCGTCAGGAGCGCTTAAAGTGCCGCGCGGCTTTCAGACACGCAGCCCCGATTGCCGTTGCTGTTACCAGTTTTATTCACCCGCTGGATTTTCGAATTCTGGATGGTAGTGCGTATGGACTGCGGGATGGTTGGAACGTCATTTCCGGAGATTTCTTGGTACTTATGATAACGACGAGGCTGTGATGTAGGTGATAAGAATTTATGAATCGAACGTGCGGTATATTTTTATACGACGCAATTTTCGCGGAAGCCTTCGCCGCGCGATCTCTTTATTGGACGAAATGAGGTTTCCGGGTGAATGAGGATAAGTTGTTCCGAGCAGATGAAAATTTTTCACTAAAAATTGCACACGGAGAAATATATTGCTACATTCTTTTCTAAAGCGAGGAGTCCGCTAAATCTTACTATAAATACAGTAAAATTTGGTATAAATATTTTTAAATTTATTAGTCACTATACTAATTTGGTGTTTAATCTAAAAATTTTACTTATAGTTCTAGTAAATTTTACACGAAACTATTATAATTTGTGATACAAGTGGACCTTTTTCTCTGCGACTATCACTGGATATTTTACTGAACTATTTTAGTTTATTTAAATACTCTTTCAAAAGCGATCCGAAAAGTTTCTTATTAATTCACCGCGGCAGTAGCCGTTTCATTGCACTCCATTAAATTTCGATAGCACAACAATCTAACGCACGAACAATATTTATCGAAGATACTACTGTTTACTCTTGAAACAACTTCGAATTCCACGTCATTCCCCGATATTATTACAAGACACGGCCGGGGCACGTATATGCGTTTTTCCGGCACGTGAAATCCCGCGAAAAATCGCGGGTGTTCGACATCGCGGCAGTTTCGACGGAAATCCTGGAATACTCCGTCTCGCGGAATCGCCGATGGGATCATCCGCGAGTAGCTCGGGCCGTATTTGCCCCGTCGTATCAGTGTGCATTTCAGCGATAACGGCCGGGCTATCGCGATGTTTCGATGACGCAAACCCCATCCCGGGACGGCGGGTGCATCAAGGCTGCTCCGGGTCTACGTTGCAGGCGCGAGTGTTTGCATAGACCTTGGGCTTGAATGCACGCTGCCTGACACAGTTCGATTCGAAACAGTAAATGCAAGAAATTATAGGCTTAGAATCTGAGGTATTTTAGTCAAATTCTGCAAATTCACGCGAATCGGATGCTGAATTTTATTTATCGTTATTTTCTTCTGTTCTGTTCTGATCTTCAACTTGTGAATTCAGGTAGAGTTGGTGTGAATTCATATCTCTCTTTTAGAATTAAGAAAAGAAAATCTATTGTAATATATAGTTTTGAATAATTCTGAAAGAACCTCTAATTATTGTTTCTTCGAAAAATTTTTGAAAAGTTAATTGACCACAGTCGTAATACTTTCAAACAGTATCAGTCAGTTTGATGACCCTGATTACTTTATTCTCAACTTCTCAAGTAAATATATAAAAAATAAAACAACTTAATTGTTATAAAATGCATCATCCTTTATCAAAATATTAACCAAATTGCAAATAATTTCATCTCAGTAAGGTAACCGCAAAGTAATGACACTTGCATTCGTTGCACCGCGTCTCGGAAGGTCCTTAACCTTTGATATATCGCGATGTCGTCGCCTAATTAAATAAGTGTCGAGGTGACGGAACGTCGAGTTCGATAAGGCGAAGGTACAAACGCAGGAGAGGCGTTCAACCTCAGAGCCGATAAGGCCAACGAGCACCGGACAATTGTGTGCAGCCCGATTGCAAGAGTAAGCGATGTTGTTCTTCGCCTCGTGAAATATCCTGCGAGCAATCGACACCGGATATTCCGCGTACTACTCTCTTTATTATTGCATTGGTAAAGTTTCAGTTTTATCTGAAAATGTTCGATTTTCTTTGCATGACTTTTATCCAGTGTTCTGACGAAACCCATTTGCACAATCTTCAATTGAAACTTGCATCCGAGGCCTTATTCACTTCGAGTAATCACAAACCACTTTTGAATAAATGACTTTGAAATCACTTTTGAATCATTTTTTAATATCGTAATAGTAACAATTGATTTTTGAGAATGTAGACATTAGAAATTGTAGTTAAGATTCTTACATCAAAAATGATTTACACAGCCTGTAAATCATCTATTTAATAATCAGCTGCAATCAGTAGAACAAGTCAGTAACTAGTTTTTTCCCAGTTTTCGGGCATAATATTACTTGGCAATTTACCACCAGGTATTTATTGTAATCGAATGTCACTAGTCAACGTAGAAATGTGTTAAAGTATTATTTTACTTTTAAACAAAAAGTTAAAATTCTATTTTATTCTTAAATAGAAAATTAAAGTACCATTTCATTTTAAATAAAACGCTATTTTTTAGTTGCAAGTCTCGTTTCATAAATTATTTTTTAAATTATTCTTAAAATAGAGGGGTATAAATTTTCTTGACGAATTGCACTTGGTAGTTTTCAGTTCTATCGCTTCCGAATCCCTATTACACGACATCTATCTTCCTTCTCCTCTTTATTACGACAGGACGCAGAGACACCGACTTTTTCAAGTTCGAAAGCTTCCTGAAAGTATACGAGCGTGACATTTTTATAGCGAGCGCACCTCTTCGTAAACTGGCTCTTACAAAATTTAAAACACTGTAAAAATGAAAGTTTGATGTAACTTCGGTAAATTAAAGGAACAGGTACACAAGTAGCTTCAAAGTTAAGAAGATCAATCAGTACGATAGTTATTTCCATAAAACTTTACTTTTAATTTTGTAGAGTTTTACCAGTGAGAATGAATTAGGAATTATATTCTATTTTAGTTACAGGAGCAATGCATTAGTTAATACGATTAAAATAATAGATTTTATTAGTACCCATTCAAAATATAATGGATCAGATTAAATTATACAATTTTCGAAATTTTACTTCGTAATATTAGAAAATTAAAAATAACGTCTTCAAATTCCCTCTTCCTAAATAGTAATTCCTCCACATCGTATCAATTGTTCACATTCTTCTTTACTCTTTCAATAATCTAATTTTAAAAAATAAACCGAATTTTTAATAATCCCCACAGTATTGAGGAAGCAATATGATTGGTCCCCACAGTAGGAGGTAGCAGTATGATTGGTGCTGTCATGAGCTTCTAGAGCATCTGTTAATGACGGTTAAAGAATCGGGTTAACGGAGAGGTTCAACAAGGTCAACACAAGCTATTTACCGTGGAGGTTCTCCCCTAAAACGCATCAGAGCGATTAGCGATGGCCATCACCTGCAGCTGCATACATGTCCTACCCCAATGTTTAACCAACCGTCACCTCTTTCACCATCGATTTTCTGCAAATGTCGTCGCTAAGTCCTTTTTAATAATGTCTAATCGACATTAATATGCAGAATTTCATTTCAGAATTATAGAGAATACCCTAAATATTATTAATGAATTGAAAATTAATAATGAAAATTATTAAACTATCATCAAACGCTAAACTAAAAGTTTTTTATCTCACCGTAAACTATAAAAATACCTAATCTCGCAGTAAAAATATTTTTATTTTTATTATTTACCGAATTCAAAAAAATACTCCAGTCAAAATCACAACGAACCCCCTGTACGATAAACCTCTGTCAGCGATAAGATTAAACAAAAAAGCAAATACATCTGCTCGACCTCCGCCGCATCGATCGATACCCCTGAAAACTTCGACAAATGCTCGCGCGCGAAACCCGGAAGCTCCTCTGCGCGAAATCGAATTAGCGATCGCACCGGCGAAAAAAAAAATTCGCGAACGCGATCCTCGGCCGAGCTGCAGGTATAGGCGGAAAATGGCGTCACCGGCGTTGGTGCCGCTGTGCATTGAACCCAGGGCGCCTCGGTATCGAGCCGTCCACCCCTTCGCGCGCGTCCCCCGCCCCTCCCGTCGATTCGCGCGCGTGACGTAGCCGCGCGGGCGCCGCTCCGTACCCAGACCTGCCACAAGCAGCGGCGCAGTGGCGCAGCTCCGGCCCGCGACGCTTGCGCGCAGCCCCCCCGCCGCTGCATCCCTACCACGGCGAATCCCCCCGCCCCTCGCTCGCGGATTTTTTTTTTCTCCGGATGCACGCCCGTCTCGCTCGCGCTTGTGGCGGAGACGGAGCTCCCCGCAGGTAAGAGCGAGAGGTGGTTGCGTTTCTTTGTCGTGTATGTTGATTAATGAGATATTTTTTTTGGGGGGGGGGGGGGAAGTTAATGAGCGAATGTTTTGAAAAGTATGGGTAGAATGTGATGAAAGAGTGGGGATTTTATTTGATGCAATAAATATTTAGTTTAATGAGTTTTTAATTATGTGTTAAATAATTCAGTTTTATTTCTTTTTTGTTACAGGTGAGTTATTTAAAATGCCAGTGTTCACGTAAGTTAAAAATAATAATTACGACCGTTTAGGTGTAGGATATTATAAATTGCGTGGAATGCATTTTACGTAATCGGCTTTTAAGTTTATGTTAAAGTAGCTGTAAAATTCAAAGTTGTTAGGGTTATTACACTGTTGATAAGATAGAAATATACTGTACGTCATGGAAATTTCTGCGTTACACGCATGCACGTATAGGTAAGCGAGCGACAGATGATGTGATACTCGCAAATTATAGAGTTATACAAATTTCTTTTTTGTGCAAGATTTTCACCTACAGAAAATCTTGAAGAAATTTCTGCATTAATTATTTCTCTGCAGAAATATCTTCAAGATTTTTTCACAATATTCAGCAAAATTTTTCTGTATTATTTTCTGCAAAAATTTTTGTAAGCGAATTATTTCTGAAGAGAAAAACGCGAATCTTCAGTACTCGCGGTAATGAGAGACAAAGAAACAGAACAAGCAGGTACGCTTAAGCTATCTTTCCAAAAAGCCAATGCGCACTATCTAAAGTTGAATTAGTGAAATCCCACTACAATTAGTGAATTTTCACTAAAATTAACAATAATTTCTCCACTATTTAGTAGAAGAGCAATTTCGATTAATTATGCAATTTTTCACTATTCAACTTTAGAAGGTAACAACAGAGAAAGCCGGGATACACGGTAAGAAAGCTGAAGGGATTTTCTTTGCTTATGTCGCTCTGCGTCGTCGGCCAGTCGCCTGCCGAGATCATGGGGAGGACAACCCCAGAACCGTCGGGGCTCTGCATCGCTTGCACAGGTCATCGTGGCCCTGCCCGTCAACAACGCAGGGGCAAACCACAAAGCCGCTGACTGGGGAATTTATAGAATATTCCCCCGTCTTCCCTTCTTTATCTGGGTCGAGACTATAATGGATTCGGTCAAGCCGTTAGAGTATTGTTACTCTTAATAGATAAACTATATACTTTGGTACAAAGGAATGTGAAGATTAGAAATTATAAGAAAACTTAAATTCTTTTTACAATGTGGGTCTAGAATCCTGAATTGATAGAAAATAGTTTGCATAACTATTCTAGGTGTATCAGAAAAACGGAAAGAAATGTATCCTAGTTATCTTCTGATGAGTATGATGATAAATAATTCTCAAATATTACCGAAGACTATTATTTTGGTAATATTTACATAAACAATTTCCAAAACATTTCCAATTTTCTCCAAGAAACGCAAAAAGTAAATAGAGATGTTTATTCTCCTACTTAGCTGGAAAAAGAGTCTTAAACTGCAGCCTCTAATGCAATCATTTGTTTTGGATGAAAGCAATTTTCTACCTCCTATCTACATCCGTAATTCATTTCATCAAATACAAATTACGAAACTTGTGAGCGATGAAACCCATTCTGAACCGAATGGCAAGGTGCCTCGTGGGAGCATTCAAAAGTTCGACATCGCCTAGCTGCCCCTTGTTGGTCGTCGTTCTGATGATATGCAGCAGAATACATATATGCATGAAAAGATTGATTATTCATTTTCAATTAACTGATTAGTATAAATATTTTTATTCTCTCTTCAAGGCAACAGACCGATTAGATTTTTGCTTGAAAAAAGATTAGAAAAAAGCACTTTAAGATAAGAATAATATCAAAGATTTCAATATTTATAATATTGCAAACATATTCATATTAATCAACAAACATTTACACTCAAATGTCTTTTAAAATTTTTTTTTTGAAATAAAATAGTACTTCTCTCGCGAACACTTTTTGTGCACAAAAATGTAATATGCATTTAAAAAAAGATTTATTGACATACATTTGCATACCAATATTTAATCAGCGAATACTGCATAATAAAATATTCATTAAAAATTTCATAACACGCGCAAAATTAAAACATTAAATAAGCAATAGAAACTGCAAACAAAGTAAATAAAGAAAACGCTGCAGTTGCATCCAGCAAAACAAACGACCCGAAGAAACCTACACGAGAGAAACAAAGCCACCGATAGCAATTCAGAAAGCTCGACACTATCCGCGAAGCCCGAGTGCAGAAAAAAGCGACTACCTTATTAAGAAACAACGATTCTCCGCGAGAAAACGTCAAGACGCGGCAGCGAATACCTTGAAAAAAAAAAAATAACGAAGGAACTCTATACAGTCCAAGATAAAAAAGCTCGGCCGACGTCACGACCCATCGAGTGCGAAAGAGACGGCCGCGTAAGCGCCGGAGGGGTGGCGGTGGTGGTGGGGCGCGCGCTTGCGGCCGGGTGGTGGGGACGGGATGCGCGAGCGGCGCGGGGTGGGGGGCGGCCGAGCGGTGGGGGGTTGCAGCGGTGCATCGCGAGGTGCATACGCGGCCGGGTGGTGGGGGGTAGGCGAGCGGATCGACTTCCCCGCCGCGGCGGCTCGTTCATGAGCGAGGCCTCGGGGAAGTACAAGAGCGGCCGCTGGCCGCAGTCGCGCCGGAGAAAGTCACGGCGCCTGCACGACACTGCTCCCGTTGGCCGGCGAGCGCGCACCAGTCGCGGTCGCGCCGTCCTGTTGCTCGCCAATGCAAAGCTTTGGCCTATCTTTTACTATATGCGATGATCTACGAGCTTTTTTCGATTATTTTTTTTATTAATTTTTATGGTTACGTCTGTTGATATGTATTTTGAGGCTATCGATCGATTATAAAGTTTCAAATTTTAATAAACAAATTTGAAAATTGATAAAAAAATGTAAATTCTCTTATTTATTGAAGTAACTTATTAACATACTAAAAATAGTATGACGTTTGATGACTTTTATAATCTTGTATGCTATAAAGCATTTGTTATTGTAGAAACTGATACGCTCATTTTATCAGTAGATCGACACACTTCGTCTTTTTTAATAAAAAAAATTATCAAGTATCATCCATTCGCTTTGAATGCAGTAGTACACGCGATATCAAAATTAATTCAAAAACGAATGTAGCCCGCACTCCGTAAAGAAAAAAAAAAGAGTCACTGTGCTCCGTTACGAAACGCAATTCTGTACCCACACCAAGCGAGCAAATGCGATTGCGTAATAGTTCGCGCCGAAAATCGAACGACCTAATCCTTTCCAGCCAGCGAATTTGCGTGCGCCGCTTAAATCACGCAGGGTGCATCACCGGCGGCCGAAGAAAAGGCGAGCGATCCTCGTTAGCGTTCGATCGGTCGCGTCGATGCCTATTACTCGCTCGCTGCTTACGGCGCACTGCTAATTACGATAGGCCGGCTAGTTACGCGGCGTTCCCTCGCCTAGCCGACGGGGAAGCACACGTACACGGTGCCCGCGCTTTCGTGTGCGCGCAGGCTCGAAAGAGAAAGTGCTCTCGGGATGAAATTACGAGTCGCCGAGGAAGAGAGAGAAAGAGAGAGTGTGTGTGTGTGTGTGAGAGAGAGAGAGAGAGAGAAAGGAGGGGGAGGGAAGTGTAGTCATTGCGTAATGACGATGCGATCTTTCTTTTTTTTTGCTCCTCTCTTACGCTTCCTCTCGACATTTTTAGGACGATTTCTTGCGTGCGAATTATTGCGGTGTGTGTCATTGAAATTTTTAACTTTATTTCACTTCCGTTTCAAGCTTTAGTACCGTGTAATATTGATATTGCAGATTTAAAAAAAAATTTCTTATTAACTATGATAAATAATTTCAGCATGTTTATACAAATTATAAAACATTCAAAGTATAAAATACGAAATGTAACAAATTTTTAAGTATAAAAAAATTTTTCAGTATTTCCTTGTAAATACGATTACTAGAACATTATTTTATTTTCTTTAAAGACAATTCAATATAGCAAAGATTTCGATAGTAGGTACGGTATTTTTAATAAACGGTGTGCGTTCCTCACTCTCTTCTAGATTGAATTCCCACAGTGCATTCCAAAAATCTCAAAATCTGCAGTTGCGAAACATTCGACTTTGCAGCCGTTCCCGCGCGATGCAAATTTCAAAAAAGGAAACGCCGAATACAAAACGCGCCGCGAATATTACGTAAAACCCCGGCGAAAGTAATGGTGTGAAGATATAGTTCGAACGAGAGGTGCAATTTTTTAAAATTGAAGATAGAGTCCAAACTCGGTAACCGCAATTACGTGCACTAAATTAAGATCGATTTGCGTTAGATTTTCTAATAAAGGTTACTTTCTACAACTAATTTGTAAAAATAATTACAAAAGGAATAATTAAAATGCAATGTAGTTTGATGTGGATAATAAAACCTCGTATTAGATTTTTAATAAACTGTAATCACGATATCTGATGTACTTTAAAATATGTCGTAAACATGGATTAGGATTAATTGTAATTAACCTTTATTTTGAAGTTTAGATGAAGACCTTTGATAAGCCCCGAAGTTCTAGATTTCGTTCAAGCCTGCTCTCCCACTTGACATTATCTACATCGTTTGATAGCTGTGTGAAACACTAGATTCCATATGTGCGGGCTTTATCAGAAACGCTGAGATTTTTAAGTAGTTTAAATCCGCCGAGGTCAGACTCGCCTTGAAAATTCGCTACTTAATCATCCTCATTATTTATTGGCGTACTCATCGAACAGTTCGATAATTTAAACAAGTAATTTGACTAAAACAAATTGCTTATGCAAAATAAATATTATTTGCAATTAATTTTATTGTTTTTTAAAATCTGCCATATCATTTTTATATTTTTCGATAATCAATTAGGAAAATCATTCTCGAAGATATTACTGATGAATATTTTTAAAAACATGAACAATGATGTTAAAATAAAACTATTATTTTATTGTATAAATGTTGTATTTGATACAATAAAGTTTAAAAATACTAGTGACTAAATAAATTTATTACTAGTGCATCATACAAATGCAAAGTTTCGCAAGAGATTTATTATTCAAGTCGGAATGGGGATGATCTATAGTCTATCCTCTACTACAAATTCTGTCGAGTCTAGGTTGAGTAGAGATTTAACTCCGAGCAATAGTTAGGTGCGGTACCACAAGAGGGCGTACACTTTGTTCTCTTAGAGTTTGATTTGAGTGCATGCGATTTTTATACAATGTTACTTAATGCAATTTAATTTGAACCCTCTATTTCATTTAAACAAATTGAAAATTAATACTAAAAAAAGTTTTTGTATCTTACACCACCGTTTGTGCCTACTAATTAACTACAAAATTTATCGCCTAAATTACAACAGAACCTTTATTCAATCCTCACAGCAGAACTAATTAACGAAGTTGACCGCGCGGTCAAACTTTCGCAACCCGAAAAATTCCACTTTACCAAAAAGAAAAGAAACTCACGCCCACAACGCAAGTACACTTGCGTACACAGCGTAACTTACACTCGTGTAAAAAGAAGGTCAAAAATACACGAGAAGCCGGGTATATCCCGAATAAACGGCGCGACTCAATACGCGCCATATATCGGTCGAAAAGCCGCGGCCGTTTTCTCGGCGCTTCTAAGCGCGCGCGCGCGCTCTTTCCCGGCGGCGCCGCGGCGCGAAAACAAGGCGCGCTCGCTCGCTCTCGCTTACGTAACGGCCTTTTCTACGTATAGGAGAGCCGCGCGAGCGTCGGAGGCGAGCGCAAGCGCGCGCGCTCGCTCGTACGACCTTCCTCTATGGAAAGGATGGATCTGAAATAGCAACGACCCGTATATGGGTCAGCGTGCATTGTGCCGCCGCGGCCCTCTTCACGCAGAGGCGGTTTTACGCCTCGAAAATAGACGCTTTATCAGCGCGCCGAGCGTGCGACTACGCGCGAGCGAGTGCGCGCCGCCGGCTCGATGCGTGTTTTCTTTTTTTATTTTTGCGGAATGTGTGCACTTCTTTTTTTTTTTGCGCGAGGCACGGGTTTTTTCGTTTTGGGTATCGAGCTGCAGCTTTTTTTTCGAGCTAATTGGTTTTGTTTTTTAATCGATCGATTTGTTTGACGTGAATTCCAGAGGGGTTTGTTTTTTACTTGCGGATTAATTGCTGCTAATGAATCGTAAGATTAATTAACGTTATAATGATGTTTGACTTTGTTACTCGATTTTTTTGCAAATTTATCGGGATGTCGATGGATAATGAGTACGAATTCCTCATGTTGATTAAAGTTCGACGTTTCGGCAATGGATTTGTTGTTCTTTTTAAACGCAATATTAATTTCAGAACAATGTGTCAATTACGTCGTTAAAAATTATTCACCACTTTACCAATATTGCATAAGTGCAGAAGTCACGCAAGTGACGTGGTCAATCACTACTAAATTTTTTATCTGGTGAAGGATGAATAATAATAATATTATTGAATATTTTGCAGTTTGTTATTCATCCTTCAACAAACAAAAAATTTATTATAACATGACTGACCACGTCATTTACGTGACTATTGCGTTTATGCTTAACTGTTTGTTACAAGAGTTTAGTAACTTTCAATGATATAATTTACGACATTCCTTATGAAAATCGTAAAATATGAATCCGAAAAATTGTTGCATCGATGGAAGATTACTACAGATGATTTTCAGTAAGTAAGATAGAAGTGTGCAAATCTACTATAGGTTTAAATCGTAATAAGAGTGAATTAATTCTATATTATAACGCAAATCTACCTGTCGGCAAACATAAGCTCGTAAGAAAGCTAAAAGCTCATAAAGTTCAATCTCTTTTTCATCGCGCCTAATGAACGTCCCGAGGCATCACGAGAACCGTCCAATCTCGCAATTTGCACGCGCTCGAGCACCTAATTTTCGGCGGGCGTAGTTTCGCGCGGGCCGTGCATCATCGCTTTCGGCGCGGGCTAATAAACGACGCTGGCACACGCGTGATCGCGCGAATTCCCTCATTATCCGGAGGAGCCCGTACGGGCGCGCGCGCCAGATTTCGGGCGTCACCGACGGGGGCGACGTGATGCATGCCCGCGCGAGCCCGCGAGGAATTATAGCCGTGAATTAGTCCGCAAAGCGATCGCGATGAAGCTTATCGCCCGGCCACTTCCACGGCGAATTAATTGCGCCCGCGCCAGCTACGCGGCACTAACCCACTTTTTACGGCGGGCTTCGCCGATGATCGATTCTCTTCCCTCGCTGGGGGTTACGTAATGCACTCCGATGGCGCGCGCGCGCTCGACCGGGCACTAGAAATTTTCAGTGGATTGATTTGAGGATCGTGGCAAAATTTGTTATTGTTATCATGGTTTTACGATATTTTGAATATTTTTGAAAATTGAAAAAGTATGATGTACATTGTATCTTCTCAGCGAAAGGCTTTGCTTATGACTTTGATGTTAAGCTAAGTTCAGCTAGAAGTTTCTTGTAATATTTATGATGAAGCTCGTAAAAATTACCTGAAAAAACGTAATAATCGGACTGGGCTTACGGGACATTCACTGTAATTTATGTTTAAATGTCGGATGTTTACATGAGTTGAAAATTTTATATGAAAAGCTTCATAACTTTTAAAAGAAAAGCTCTGCAATTATTACGGAGATTTTCAGTGGGCTTCATAAATTTTTATTAGAAATTTCTCTCAATATATTTAAATTAAAGTTTTTGTTGTTATGAAAAGGTGAGATAATATTTAAATAAATAAGATGAATCTCTTACCTGAATTAGAAAAAGTTGAAAGAAACTTCATTGAATATCCGTGTCTTTCCGTACTCGTCTGTTTCTACTTACACGTATTAAGCATAGGGCATTACTGAATTATCTTTTTTTCATTCATTTTTTTTGTTTCACATTTTCCTCTTGAAATTGTAATAATAAAGACCTGCAAAGAAATTATTTATTTGTTTACAATATATAGACTGAATAATTATTTAATATGCAATATTCAATGTTCACTGTAATAGGACTCAATGATGCAACATTATTAAAGAGAGTATGTCGCTGTTTTTTTATCCTAATAATTGAAGCGTTTTAAGAAATAAAGCTTTGTTATATTTCTTATAAACGATATAATTTTAATTAGCATAAATTAATCTTAAAAAAATATAAGCAAAGATTTAAAAAAATGTTATCAGTAGTTCTGAAACTGAAATCTTAAGAGTACCTCACAATTATACAAAACATTTCTAGACGATCAGTGGAAGTACGACTTTTAATAATTTTAAATAATTTATTGACTTTTTATAAGTGAATTTTTCATAAGAATTTAATTATACAATATATTTAATGTATCCAGATAAAAGCTGTGGCTGAAACAAGTTCTTCAAATTGAACAAAAGAAAATTTGCATTGTAATAGACTGAGGTCTCTTCATTTTCACCTCACTTTGTAAAAAACATTTTTTAACAAATGAATCCACTAGCATCTTCAATACCACGTCGCGATCGACTCCTTAAAGCTTCGATCGGTATCGCAGCGCGACAAAGCCGTCGATGCTCGTCCTCGCAAAAATTAACCGTGACTCCTCGCGAATTCGGAACGTCAGGCGCGACGAATGCAAAACTCATCCTCCCGGCGCATCTTCACCCGAGTGCCCGAGGAGGGCGAGATCGGCGAAGCGCGTTTGAAAGGGGCCGAAAGAGCGGCTTAGCGGCGCCGAAGAAAGGCGACGGACGCGCGAAAAGGGATTAGCGCCTTTGTCGCGGCCGCACACCGAGTAGTCGGCGGAAAAGCGCTTTTCGCGCCGCTTTATGCCTCTGAACCTCTGAAATTCGAGCCCCTCGCGCCGATCTAGTTTCGCCGCTCGCCGAGGGGATTCGCTACGCGAGGGCCTTTGTTTCGGCAAAGACTCGACACAGTGTACACTCCTGCGCCCTGTACATTCGAATAGAACAGTATTTATACCCGATGGAATGATCCGAAGCTTTTTCAAAATGTATAAAAATAGAAAACGAGCTTGGAATTTTTTAAAAGCATCTCACTTTTAAAAGAGTATCGGAATTCCGGGTCGGATTTTGTTGAAACTTTAGATGTTTTCATGCATGTTCAACGGTATAATATTAATAATTTTCAAAAATATGATAAAGAAAGGCGTATATGGATTACTGTATCATCAGATTTCACGTGCTTCTGATCATCACATAAAAATTTGAAGGTAATAGTTAGAACTTAAACTTGTGGTAAATTAAAAAAATTTATTCCAAAGTTATTCGCAATCACAGACGAAGATTTTCTATGATACTAAGTTAGTATATGCCTCATATCTTGGCTTATTTCGCTTTCATACACAAAAAACATCTCCCACATACTTTCATCAAAATCCTAGATCTCTCCAAGTCAGTAATCAAGAGAAAAATACAAAACAATTGGCTTCGTGGAAGCGGCGCGACCCCCAATCACCGGGCGCACTCGCACGAATTTTCCGCCGGCGACACGACGAGGGGCACGTATGCGCGCGAGAGATGCACGCCGGGGCAGAGCGAGCGTATCGATCGGGCGCACCGGCGCGGCGAACCTTCGAAATAAAACACGGCAGCTCGCAGCCGAACCTCGACCCAAAAATGAATCGTCGACCCCATCGGCACAAATCCAAGGCGCTGCCTCTCCCCCTCCCCCTCTTGGGTGCGCGCTCGCGCTCCCTCGAGCTCCGAAAGCCCCGCGGAAAAATCATAGCGCCGCGGCGGCGGCGGCGCCTGCGAGCCGGAAGCCCCCCTCGCGCGGAACCTCGACCCAGAAAGAATTCGACGACCCCGACTGCGGCCGGGGATGCGCTTCTCTCTCTCTCTCCCTCTTTCGATTTTACCGTCCGTCCCTCTCTCTCTTTCTCTCTCGTTCTCTTTCGTGCGCGCGTCAAATCGCGGAGCTTGTTTTCGAAGCGAGCAGCGGGGGTGAGGGGGGGATCCCGCTCGAGACCTCACCTGGATCGTGACATAGGCCCCCGAGAGAGGAGGGAGCCGTGGCGGGGTGAAAGATGAAAGTACTCTATGGAGGTCGAGGACGAAAGGGTGACGAGGAAGGAGTAGGGGGCGCGCTCGCGCCACCTGCGGAGGAAACGAGAGAGAGAGCCGGGGGTTGGGTGAGTGGTAGGGTCGGGGGCTGCCAGTCGCGTTCTTCAACCTTTGCCCCAGAATGCCTGGATGTGTGCTTGCAAGCTCTCTCGCTCGCTCGTTCTTTCGCTCTGTCGGGGGTATTCCAGGCTGTTCGATCGCTCGCGCGAGCAGCGAGGGAAGCGAAAAATTTTGCGCTCCGATGCTCCGCTGAAGCGCGGGCATTTTTTTGCTCTCTCATCAGACCGCGCTGACGCTGTTCGCGGATCTTGTAGAATCCCCGGAAAGATGAGATCTTAACGCGGTACGAGGAGAGTCGCGCTTAAAGAGCTTGCGAACTTTTTACATTTGTTTTAAAGTTTTTGCCTTTACACTTCAACGTGATATTCGGGAAATCAATGCTGTTAAAGGGGTTTTATGTTTAATATAAACGAAAAGGATTTCTGTTTATATCTTGAACTCGTTATCTTTGTGACTTTAATATTCATGGGTTACGGCGCGGAGTGATATTCTTACGTAAACGTTACCAAAATTTAGGGCGATTCGTGCGAATATTTAGACACTTAACGGCAGCCCGCAGCTGCACACGAATTTTGATACGGCAGCAGTTTGAGGGGAAATGCTCTTAATAGAGCTGGGAAATATCTAGTGCGGAGGAAATTTAATTAAAAGTGTTTTGTAACACTATTCATACGAGTATTTCCTTTACTGTAAAATGAATAATAATTGCATTGATTGATAACGAAATTTTATTATCAAGCAATTTGTTAAGTTTCAAGCTTTTTATTCTAATTGATATTTATAACAATCAATTTTCGTAAGTTAAATTTATCAAGTTCGCAGAGCAACGAACACAAATAACATTGTACTATTGTATACGACTCATTTCATGAAACAAACAATGTTATACTACAAATAATGACCTCATTAAATTAATTTACCCCCAGCTGCCGCTAAAACGTGGCGAGAGCTCGCAATTTTCTGAAAAGCCTTCCGCTTCCGCGCTAAAAAATTCCGCTGAACTTTTCTCCCTTTCGTGCTTATGATAATCATCATTAAGGCAGGGTGCGAGAAATGCTTCGTAACGTGAATTGGATCACGATCTTTCTTCTTTTTTTTAAGCTGATTTTGCCACGCAACCATTTTAAGTAACTTTTTTCACTCTGGCGAATGATGTTCGTGATGATTTTTTTTTCTCCAAATTAATTTAAAAAGTTTGCTGCGCTTCACGAACGATAGCATTCAATATTAGTTAATTTCCGAAAGTGTGTCACCGAGTTATAATTTAATTGAAACGCTAATGACACAGATGATAAACGAGCTTGTTATGGTTATCTTATTTGTTGACGCTCATGCTGAAATATTTTCTTTGAAATAAAACGTATTTGTTGAGGTAAACGTTATTTTTAAATAAATATATAGTTGTTATTTCCTTTTAACATTTTTACAAAGTACGGTTTTAATCAACATATTGATAAAGTCATTTACTTATTTCTAAGAAATACTTTAATACTTTTCGATACATAAATAAATTATAATAGAAGTGTATAAAAAACTGTCATGTACTGTTTGAAATAATTGTTCTGCCTGTACAGTTGATTGATATATATTCATTAGATTTTTGTATACCGTAAGTTAACAGAAAATTCTAATGACTATGTACATAGTATTACGAAGTGAACTTTTATACCTTGTATTTTTATTATTCATGATAATGTAATTACTTTTATGCAATATTTATTGAAAATTCTGTTTACATTTAACAAACAAAACATTTTTACGCTGTAAAATATTTGTGTTTCGAAACAACAGGTCGGTAAATTTCATCGAGCTTTACTTCGAACATCCCATTTTCCGATTTTCAATAAATACGGAAACTTTATAGAACACACGCCCCTCTACTCGCGCGCACACCGCCCGATCCTCCAGAGATCGATACACACACAAGTTGCTCGCTATCGAGCAAGTTAATCTCAACTCGCCCACCGTGAAAATTCCCCGGTGCCTTAGAATCTCCGCTTCGAAAGTCGGACAGCACTGCGTCCGCGTGCCGGCGCGACCTTCGACTCCAATGAACTCGAAATGACGCCGACGAAGACAGAGAGGGACGGAGCGAGAGAGAGAAAGAGAGAGAGCGTAGGATAGGTCTTGGACTTTAATAGCGAATCATGCGCGTCGCGAGCCAATCGCCGATCGCGACCAAGGTCTCCGCTTCCCGGAGCCCGTGTGTGCGTGCGCCTATGCGTAGATCGGAGGCCGCATGCGCTTTTCGCGCTCCCGCGACAATGTAGCCGACGCTCGCTGTCTCCGGGTTTTATCGCGGGCTTTTCCACGGCACTTCGATACTGCCTGCGTCACTGCGACGAAGTCAATTTCGCGTAGATTTATAGACGCAGCAGAATTTGGGGCAAAGAAAACTTATTCAACTTGTTTTTTAAATTGTTTGAGCGACTTAAATATTAACAGAATAATTAACTTTAATATTTAGTTACTCATTAATATAAGTAAAATATTTAATATTAAGAATTAAAGAAAGACATTGTACGAGTAAAGAAATATTTCATGAAAGCCGGATGTATGTCTTACTGGATCCAGACTGTATCTACTTAAAATAACTCATTGTTACGGTCAAATATTGCTACTTTTAAATACAAGAAAATAAAAACGATGCCATTATATGTGATTAAAAGGATTTACACGATAATTCCAAATAAAAAGGGCATGTCTTACTATATCCGGACTGTAACTACTTAAAATGTGTTATTAGCATGAAAATTCAGTAGTTTTTAATATTAGAAAATAAATTCAATGCTATTAGATTTAGTAAAAGGATTAAACAATAGCTGCAAAAAGAAAACGGGATGTGTCTTACTAGACCCAGACTGTATCTACTTATCAATATCAGAAAACGCCAATGCAATTCCATCAATTAGTATGTAGTAAAAACTTGATGGTCGACTGGACCCAGACTGTATCTACTTAAAGTGATTTATTACTACCAAATATAGATATTTTTGAATATTAAAAAATAAAAACGATGTTGTTACATCGATTCGAAGAATCGCACAGTAGCGACAAAAAACTTGATGTGTGTCTTACTAGTCCCGGACTGTATCTACTTAACAAGACTTATTACTATGATGACGAGATATGGCTATACTTAAATATTAGAAAATAATAACGAAACATTTACATCGATTGAATGAATTGAACGATAACTGCAATAACAGCAAGTTTTATGTCTCACCGGATCCATACTGTATCTACTTAAAATCAGTTAATACTAAGAAAATTCAGCAATTCCTAATATTAAAACATAAAAACGATGTTATTTAATTGATTAGTAGAATCTCGTGGTAGCTGCACAAGAATATCACGTCGGTCTTGCTGGGCTTGCTAGTGCCAGACTGTATCTACTTAAAAAGACTTATGGATATGATCAAATATGGCTATGTAAATATTAGAAAATAAAAACGATACCGTTACACCAATTGAAAGAATTGAACGATAGCCGGAATAAGAGCATGTTTTATGTCTTACTGGATCCATACTGTATCTACTTAAAATCAGTTATTACCCTAAAAATTCAGCAATTCCTAATATTAGAAAATTAAAACGATGTTATTTAATTAATTAGTATAAGAATACCTCGTCGGTCTTACTAGTTCCAGACTGCATCTACTTAAATGATTTATTAATAACTTCATAAACAGTGTAAATTAATTGAAAGCTTATTATTTTCGATTGAACAAAAAAACAGTACCAAGTATCACGAAAAATAAAGTATAATAACCTTTCCTTGGTGGCCAATCGATAAGCCAGCCGATAATCGTAATCTTTTTCCAATTATAGTGTTCCACATTTTTAACAACAGCTTTCAAATGAACGCGTAATACCGCCCAACCTTTTATATCACGAAAACCACTTACCAACAACATTTAACCTCACATTTCCAACGCCATTAATAAAAAATATAAAAAACAAAATAAAGCAAGCGAAGCAGCATTTCCCATTTCCAGAACATCTCCTCCAGGAAATTGGAAATCCGCAGTCCGAAGTAAATCAAGCCCGAGGAGCCGTGCTCGAGCCCGCAAGTATCTAATCGCCGGCATTTTGCGCTCGGCTCGCTGCGCGACCTCGCGTCAATGGCGCTCGATGCCTCGGCGCGATCCTACCGTGAATTTGAACCTCATCGATGCATCGGCTCTCCCGCCCCCCTCTCTCCCCCCCACCGCCCCCTACTCGCATGCGCACGGCCGCTCCGTGCGACGACTGACCCAGTTACGCGGCTCGGAGGTAATGACCGATACTACACCACGTAACCCTCCTAGACCCTCCCCACCGCGCGCTCGCTCCGCCGCTCCCTCCCTCCTACTCGTCGCCGCCGACGCCGAGTGTATACGCCGCGCTCCCGTCCGTGACCACTCACCGTCCGCCCGCTGCCGAGTCCGCTCGCGCGCGCGTTATGCGATTCTGTGCGCCGGCCGATGCATTTACTGCCGAGTCGATAGCGCTCGGCTTTTGTTTGCTTTTTTATTTTTTTTTTTTTATTTTTTGTTGATAGACTTTTATTTTTGATAAATTTTTCAATTGTTAACAATTGTTTGTTTACGTAGGTCTTGAATGATTTATTAAAGTGGAAAATGCAGATTTGTTAGGGGAAAGATGTATAAGAGAATAAACGTTTTTGTTTGATCGTACAATTTTTGCTGGATAATAAAGGAGCGATGAAAGAAAAATCGTATTTAAAAATAATATATTATTTGTTAATAACATTTTGAATATGTTAATTTAATACATAACGTTAAAATTTGAAGGAAAAAACAGGTCATAAATACACTTTGGATCGTGAACGTGCACTTTATTAAGTGGCTGACCATTCGTTTACCTACACCCTTTCAAAATAATTGTACTAAAATGTAGTTATACTTTAAAATTACTTTAAGAACTACGTAAAAGTCAAACTAACTGTAAAAAATTGTATCAAAAATAAGACTAAAGTGTAACAATTAAATTCTAACTTATATAAAATGCTAATTAACAATTACGTAAATGATTTAAAGAAAACTATTTCCGTCGAGGAGTTATTCACTCCATGTAATCACAAACCACTTATAAATAAGCGACTTTGAAATCATTATTTAATCATTTTTTAATTTCGTAATCGCAATGATTGATTTTTCATAATGTAATCACTAAAAATTGAAAAATTAAGATTCTTAAATCAAAACTGATTTACACGATTGAGCGGCTCAATTTGAGCCCAGGTACAGCACATTATATTAGTTGGTATGTCTATCACCAGGTGAACTTTGAAGCATTTGTCATTCTCAGTAGAGAGACTGTGCTGTCTCAGTTTTGTATGTAAACCATTTAGAAGTGGGTGTCAGCATCAAGATAAGGCTACTGATGCTCCACCAAGTAACTGATAATCATTTAATTGATTTTGTAAAGAATCGTGTCATCATTAAAAAAATCGATTAAATTCTGGTAATTATAGCAATCGAAGAACACTAAAATTACAGTTAACCCCGCGATTTCCGAATACAATACAACTGTTTACTAAATCTTTTTCCCCATAGTAGCGGCTTTTTCTGCTGAAACCAGCGCGCCGAAATAAGTTGTGTGAGAAAAGGCCGCGGAAGTTCTATTTCGCGGTTGATCGCGTGAGGCACGCTCCAGTTGCGCGGCAGCGCCCGGACGGACGTAATATTTTAACATCCAGAAATCGCTCAAAGTTTTCAAACTGGCGCGCCGTGTAACGAGTGCCGGGCTGATCCGCAACCGCTTCAAGTATTCTTACGCGCCTTCTTTACCCCTCCTTAATGAAGTTTCCCCCCCGCGCGACTGCGACTTTTTCCGGACATGTTTGACCCAGTTCGATTTCAGTTTATGCACGCGAAATTTCCTACTTAACGAGACGTCTGGAATGCACGGGTATAGAGGGAGGAAACTTTAGTTGGAAAAGGGGATATACATCTTTTTTTACAAAGGAAAATAAAGTTCGCGGAGTAAACAATGGCAAAAAATGTGTTAAAAGTTGTAGGAGTAGGGAAATTGCTGTTTTAGCGCGGGTATTTTTCCTGCAACGAGAACATCGCAATTACTATGTCTAAAAATACCCGTGCATTTTTTCTCCAATCATAATTATCGCAAACTTCATTTTTCCACGTAGAAACGAGAATAAAATAAATCACGGAAGGTCACGCGCATAAATTTTACATTTGACCGCGGCCGTAATCTTGAAGTTGCTTGTACTATCGACAGCTGTATAAGAAGCGCATTATAAAAACGTCAATAATTATTTATTCCATTAAAAAAAAACACTGCCAATAGATTGTTTTAGTTTCCTCAAACATTATTTTACAATTTTTTTTCATTTATTGTATAAATTTCTTTTTTTAGTTATTTCTACTCACACTATCGACATTTTTGTCTCAAAAATTTTCCAGAAAAAAGAAACATTTTTAAAGTAGTGTACTTCGACTTAAAAATGTTCAAAATAAACTGCATCGATCGCAATACCTCACGAACTTGTTACAACAAATCCTCTCCACGAGAAAGCAACAAAAAAACGATATTCTCAACATTTGCCCAGAATTAAAAAAAATTAACAAACCCGTCCACTCATCTTCCTTCTCCACCGTCCATTTTAATTTCCCAGCGTCACTCGAGCGGCGCTGATTTCAATATTCAAAGCGACAAAAAAGCGACGCCGCCTGCGGCTTCGTTAAAAAAAACTCGGGCTTATCGCGCGAGCCGAAAAAGCTTCTTACTCGCGCCGCCATTATCTCGGCCAATAATAATTACCAAACAATTGTTTGTCGCGCTCGCGCGCCTCGGCATTTGCGCGCCAAGATCTGGGTCAAGAAGTATTTGAAATCCTTGAGAGTATCCGCGTCGCTCTCGGTCTTTCTTCTGGCGCGCGGCGAGGGGGGAAAAGCCGAGCGGCGCGCTCGTCGCGGCGTTTTTCGCGCGGGGAATTGCCCGCGTCGATGAATAGAGGCGCCCACGCGTCGGACGCTTAAATTTTTTGCGAGGGGCTATTCATTCCGTGCAATCAAAAACCACTTTTTAATACAAGTGACTTTGAAAATCACTTTATCATCAATGTGAAAGCCGTTCGTTGTTTCGTAATTAGTATAATGGTTATTCAAGTGATAGATTTTTTCAGATGTAGTTGTTAAATAAAAAATTTAAATTAAACAATTATCAAATCATAAATTAAATCGTATTAAAATTGTTATTCAATATAATTATATTTTAGAAAATTCACTTCTAAACTATAAGTAATATTTTGAACAATTCATAATCGGTACGAGTAATTAATAATCAGATTTTCAAATATCTTTTTATTGTCATTTTAAGGTTTTCAGAAAGACTTTTTTCGATTTACGGAATAAATCGTGCGTGTGCTTGATTCTAAAATGACATATTTGAAAAGGTTGATGGCATATTTCCCTGAACTCAATTGCTCATTGCCTGTAGGTTTTGGATGATATGACAAATGAGAACATTTTTTATGAAAACATTTTTTATAAAAGATGAAGAAACTTCTAGACGAGTAAAAGCCAATGAAAACGCGACACGCGAAGTTCCGAGTAAAAAGCCGCGATATCTCCTTAAATAATAGAAATTGCCTGTCAGAGTATTTTCCGCTCGATATTTTTAACAAGTTTATACTTTATGGGGAGAGATATCGGCAGATCGGCGAACATCCAGCAGACGTATTTATTGTCACAATAGTGGGTCAGCGCTGCAGGGCCGGCTTCTTGGTATCGGCGCTCGCTGCCGATCGCTCGCTGAGCGCCGTATTAATTTCCGAAGCTTCTAGCCGCGTAATTTCCATCGGCATCACTTCTCACCGTTCCCGGCGCGTCTCTCGTAAATCCTGCCGCGACGACTTCGCGCGCTTATAGGCTTTCGCTCGCGGCCCGATAATAATACGTCGGAGCTAGACTTCGATGAAGATATGTATAATTTATTTCGTAGTTCTGACTATAGATTAAATTTAAGAAGAAAATTCGGTTATTAAGAAAGTAAATTATATACAAAGTTGTTTTTAATCGATTCCGTTTACTTCAAAACCTAAGGTCGTAGATTGTTAAATGATTTGTTTCGCAGTTAAATTATTTATTTCATAGTTTTAACTGCGAATTAAATTTAAGATGAAAACTCGGTTATAAAGTCAGTATAGTAAGTATCATCACTATTTTATTAATTATTTTTGGCTAAAGTTTAATTTCGATAAAAACTGTAGTAAACTCATAAGGAAGACAAGAATTAATTAATATTTTAATGCTAAGAAAAGAAAATCCAAACTAATTAATGAAAACAGTTTAATTTAACGTAAATTTTATTTGATTTTTATGACTTTATTCAATAACATTTTTAAACGTTAATGAAACAAATTGAAATCCGTACTTCGTTGCGGGAAAAATTTGATGATTAAGTCATAAAAGATTTAATAAATCTGCAATATCTTAATTCGCTTAAGTTTACGCCCTTTAAGCATCGTAAAATTTGAGAGAGCAATTCTCCTGTAATTATTATACTTTCGTTAAGTGATGAAAGTCCGCGTGCTGTGGAGTTTCAACTTGCCTTTCAGACTTCCCGGGAAACTGGATTACAATTTCAAAGTTTCTTATAAGATCGATAGCACCAAATTGGATCAGACTTCGTGCAATTAAATTCAACGGAACGCAAAAGCGCAGCGTGCATATCGGATCGTGTCTTTTTTCCACGGTGACTGAACCGTCTTTTACTTTTTACGGATATTTTAATTATGGATCGCCGTCGATCGCGGACTTTAGTCTGCTACCTCATTTTTCTTAAAAATTCACTTACAGAGTAATACTCGAAAAATCATTTGTATTTAAAAGAAATTGAATCAGTCTAACTACATTAACTCACTTCATTTTTGGAGTTTCCTTCTTTGACATTATATCGGAGCAGTTATATATGGCAATTTGTTAATAATTAAGTTTCGTAAAAAAATTATCTAAAGTGTAGAATTTTTCATATAAAATTTACTATGTAGGGCGTTGCAAAAATTACGATAGACCTCAAAATCTGTCTTTGTCTCAAATTTTAAACAATTCTATTGAATATACAAATTGAATTGACAGAAATATTGAAAGATAATCAACAGAAATTTTTTCAATTTAATGTTTATTGACACAGACATTGCACATTGAAATTACCGTACAACGTCGTGATCTTGCAATAATAGATATACTGCACTATAGTGACGTCATGATTACAAAATATTTTAACAAGCGATACCTTTGTAAATAAAAATTTATATTTACTTTTCGCCGTTCTCCCCAATTCCCTCACTATTCTAGAAAGGCATCCCACCCGATGCTTCTAAAATTACAGAATTACGAACTTAAAATTATCGCCGAGCGACGAGAGCGCGCGCTCAGCGCCGAAGAATCCCGCGCAGGCGCGCTCGCCGCTGCACTAGATCTTGAATACTTTCAATGACAAGCTCGCGAGATATCGCGTCCGCCGTACGTGGGAGAGTCGGAAAGAGGAGGAAAGAGCGAGCGGACAGATAAAGAAGCCCGAAGGCAATTTTCCCGGCCGCGCGCGGCGCGAGTCTAGCGCCGATAAGGCCGAAGTAGGCCGGCAAAAAAAGTCTCGTCAATACCTCGAAAAACTAGGTGGAAAAATTGCCCCGCCGCCGCGCGATAGCGCCGAACGAGCCGCTGCTGCAGCCGTTTCGACGATGTGTGCGTTGTTTTCCGCGCACACGCACGGCTCGCGTGCTCGCTCACAGAGTTTGTTCAACGGGAACTGTAGGGATTCGAAATTGGAGAAAATTGTAGCAGCATTTTTTTTTAAGTAATGATATATATTTAACGATTTTTTTTTTACCAAATTGATATAGCACACAATATGAATAAGTGAACTTCTAAAAAGGGCATAGATGTACGTTACGTTGGCTTATTTTTTAAGTACATAACTTTTAACTATAAATAAGGTATATCGTTGTTTTTAACGAAGAAAAGCATATTTCAAAAAAGACCAATTTTAATTTGCCATTTTTAAAGTACTAGAGAAAAGGAAACTCTTCCAGAATCTAGTATGATACCCTACGTTTATCAGTCTTTAGAAGAGTTTACTTTTCGCTATTGTTTAAAAAGGTAAATTAATATAGATAATATTTTTTCAAATTAAATTTTTAAATTGTACGATAAGGAGCACGAAAACAATTAATGGTTCTTAAAAAAGACGAAGGTAAATTGTAAAAAAAGTTTAATAAAACTTCATTAGATATAAATTAGTGCCTTGCTGTACTCGTCTGCTTCTACTTCAATGTGTTAAACACAAGGCACTATAAAAAAGCTTTAACATTTTCTTTTATATAAATGGTTATAAAATTTTCTTTTTTAAATACTAAACGTTAGTTCAAGACTTCACACTTATATATTGTAATGGTAATAAATTCTTACACGGACACTGTCCATCATCTCTTTTGGTAACTACAACTACATAAGAAATTTCACAGCGAAAACCCTAAAAATATTTCTTCAAATTATTTTTCATCTATCACGTGCTTATCTGAAAGTAAGATGAAACCTTCATCCTTGACCGTCTTCCCGTCAGCTGCCGTCAATTTCTCAATTCGACGGAAACCTTCGTTTCGGAAGAACAACATTTTCCAAACGACGAAAAGAAAAAGAAAAAGAAATACTTTCCACTACGAAACCGAAGCGGCGCAGCGAGAAGCGCATCGGGCCGGAGAGCGACATAGACCGAGCGGCCACGCGGGAGAAATAGAAAGAGGGAAATAGCCGCGGCGCTTGGGTCGATGTATTCTCGGTGTTGTTTATTTAGGCCACGCGAGGTGAATCGCTCGGGCTCGCCGAGCCCGGGCGCCGACTCTCCGGAATTGCAACACCGAAAAATTTTAGCCGCCCCGCCGAGGAGCTGCGATCCCCGCGCGCGCCGTCAGCCTCTTGTTTACATTTTGATAATTCCATACGCAGCCGCTGCACGGATGGATATTCTTTTTATTTTCCAGCGACGATCCGTTGGGTAAGCGGATTTTTTCTTTCATTCCGCCGCGGGTTTTCGTAATGGACTGGTAGCGTTCGAACCTTGAGGTGATTTTTAATTACGGCGACTTTATTCTTACGTCGTTGCATTATGCATGCGCTGTACTTTTTGAGGATCCGTATTTCACGCTGACGGCACTTTAAGAGACGAGAATGACTTCTTGATGGAGGTTGATCTGTGGTTATAGATGTGACGAATGAAGAAATTTTACGAAATCGTATAGTATCTACATAGTACATCTTAATTTTACGGCTTTGAATATAAAACGTAAATTTATGGAACAGGAGTACAATAAAACTTTCAAAAAATTTACCGAGTAAAAGTCGCATTACCATTCGGCGCTATCAAACGAATTCAAAGAACTGTGATTTCCATAAAACCCATCGACATCGAGATAAATCCCTTACGGATATGCCGATAAAACTCTCGAATCGCTCCTTTATTACGCCCCCTCCACTTAGCCTACTATTCTGCGCGAGCGATTCCCCCTGCAAAACTTACGTTTTTACGCGCGTATCGCTTTGAAATTCGAAAAAAAATCCGCGGAAAGTGCACCCCGGAGGACTCGACGCGGCAGAAAGGGGGCATATCGATTCGGGCCGCGCGAAAACGTCACGTTCGTCGTAAAAGCGCGAAGAGACCCCGGCGCTCGGGCTGTAACGCGGGAGCGCAGTTTCCTCGAGGTCGAGGATCATCGCCGCGGCGAGGTCGCGCGCGCCCGAGCCGCTCTTTTCTTATTCATTTTGATCCTTGGCGGGGCAATAGGGAAATCCGGGAATTGACGTCGTTCCGCGTGGCTTTTTACTTCCAGCTCGCTATCTCCTTCGGGGTATTCGCTGCTCTTTGAATTGCGTTCATTTGCTGGGAGACTTTTGAGTCTGCGATTTTCTCGATGTGAAAATTCCTGGGGATCTCTTGGGGAACTTAATAAATTCAGATTTTTTGAGTGGACTGTTTGTTACAAAAAATTGGTAGAATATCCTACTGTTACTTTGACTGTGACATTTACTTACTTAAATTCCACGCACAGATTTTTTTTATAGTTTTAGATGCATTGGATTGTCATACTGGACCCATCGCAACCTCGTTATTAGGGTCGAATAGTTACCCATTCAAATATTGACTACGTCAATCGCTGATTAACTTCGATGGGCAAAATGTATGATCTGTATGGACAAGGACTGAAAACTAATTCCAATTGGATTATTTCATTTGATGCTGAATAAAAATGAAATCCATAAAAGAACTGGCCTTCGAAGCGCAGACAATTTGGCGAAAAAATCGTGGCAGGTTGTCGATAAAACAAACTTTTCTGTGGCAACTAGGACGCGAAAACTCTTGCCAAAAAACATAAAGTGTCTTTCAATCAATCGAAAGGCTAGCTATTCCCTTTCAAATCAGTGGAAGGAATAATACCTACCTATTAGGCGATTTTATTTTGTTATTGCAAAATTTACGTTTAAATGAAATTAATAAATTTAAGAATAGCTCTTACTAGAAATGTATATTATGAATAATTCAAATAGGTAATGTCAGAATTTCTAATTTATTATCTGAGATTGAATTATGGGTTACCCGCGGAATAACTATAAATAATTTTAATTGAGTTAACTCTGTGCAAAATTCTGTAATAGTATTTCAGAATTAAGAAAATATTAAAACAATAGTTTAAAATCATTAATGATTTTATAGGAAGAGTCAAGCCTACCAAACAAAATTTTAATTTGCTTACATAAGCTACTGAATTCCTTTCTACTTTTCCTTCAACCGCAAAGTCGTGTTCACTTGTCACGTTTGAATTCCAGTTTGCCTAATAAAATTTATTAAAAATACTCCGTTCAAATTTTGTATTCTCTGGTACACGGAAATTTCATCGTGAACAGTGGCACACCCAAAGTAACCAAAACCGAAAATTAAAGTCGGATTGACACATTTTTGCTTAAATCAACACACCTGACATTCCTTCCAAATTCCCCGTAAAGAAAAAAACACGTGAAAAGGTGACGAACAATCCACTCACAAAAAAAGCCCAAAGATAGCCCAGTCGCGCACTGCAATCGTGGTACAGTTAAGAAAAAAAAAATTGGAACGACGAGTCAGTAGATAAGATCGGCGCAATCGGGCGCGATAACATTGAGCGCAATAGGAGAAGGCGCGAGCGAGCACGCGCTTGCCTTTTCGTAATGTGACTTTGTATCATGAACTTTTCGAACCTTTGCGCAACGCCATAACGCCATCGAGCCTATATATATCTATACGTGTAGACATACGAGCGAGCGCACGTAGGGAAAAGCGCGCGGCGAGCGCGACGGAAAAGATTTCCTCGACCTCGCGCCTCTCCCTCCCTCGCGCACACTTCAGGTCAGACGCGAGCGAAGAAATAAGCGACGACGAGCGACGTGTTTCTCGGTCTCTAGCGAGGCGCTTTGAAAACGCCGAGGCAGCGGTGCTCAACTCCGCGCCCGGACTCTTGAGTCGGCCGCGCGTCTTACCGGTGCCGACTTTTTCTACTGATTTCGTTCGGTTTTACGTTCTTTACGATTCTGTTTTCTTAAATTCGAATTTGTGGATGTAATTGTAGTAGTGTGCAGTAATAAAATAGACGCTGAATTAGACTTAATTAAATGTAGAAATTATTTATCCTCAAGACTTAATTTTTAGATAATAATTTAGAATGCTATTAACATTTCCTATAGAATACTTTCTAAACAATAAGCGTAAGAGGTAACAATGAATAATAATTCGATTACAGATGTAAATTAGTACCGTATAAACTTTGAAAATTTAAACACACCCTACCAGCATCGAATAAAATTATTGATTTATTAATGAAAATTTATCGCACAGGTTGTAAATAATCTACACGGAGAGAATGGTTAGATAAAAGTTCTGTGTTTTTAGTAATCTTGAGACCATTTGATCTGCTTGATAAAAATTATTAACCAACATTATAAAAAATACTCAAAAAATTGTAATTTTTATGGCAATTTTTATCAAGTTTTGAGTAATTTTCGCCAAAAAGGCCGCTTGTTTCGATCATTACTATCCTACGCAGTAATTTTTGTAAAAATGTAAGCAATTTTTATTGAACCATTCTCCCCGTGTACATTACGAAATCTAAAAAACATAGCGTACTAAACAAACAGTAATAACTAATACTATTTATTCCTTTTTGTTTCAGGTAAGTTGATGCCGCATAAGAATAAACCCGGCCGATCCCAGCGGCCATCGCGACAAACGTGAGTACGCGATCCGAGCACGCAGGAGCGATCCCCTGCGCACGCGGTGCATAACTCAGCGCGCGATTTCTAAAGTACCGTGAAAAAAAAAAACGAGCGCGGCGGTTTTCTCATCGCTCGCTCGCGGCGTTACGTCACGATCGGCCCATTCCCGGCGATACAGCCATAAATTTTCGCGGCGCTACCGGCGCATCGCAGGAAAGAGCATTCCTAATTAGCCAGGCGAACAATGCGCGACGAATCAATTTCGCGGGGGAGCGGGGGCGGAGGAAGTTGAGCAACGTCGCGAAGAGTCGCGCCCGGGGCGGCGGGTTTCCCTTGCCTTCCCCGGTGATCCCCTGGTAAAAAGTATCCCATTGAAAATGAGTAGCAAGTTTTGTTACAAGGTATGGCAATTGTCTCGTTTTTTAACCATAAACGAAACGATTTTTCGCTCATTAAATGGCTCGTTATGAGAATGATTAAGAGACATGCTAAATAGCAGCTGAAAAATTTACTTTATTTCAGGCACTTAATGTTCAAAGTCAATGTAAAAATGCCTTTCTACTGGTCAAAGTACCAACAGGAGAAGTATTGAACTGAACCCACGGGGATTTTTATTTTCCTTTTTCTATGCGAAAACGAGATCAAAACCAAGTCATTTTAGCTATTAAAAATAGAATTCCTATCCATTCCAATAAATGCGGCCTAAAACCAGTGGAAAAAGCGTTTCGTTACAAGACTAAATCTGGCCCATTTTTTCAAACAATCTTTTTGCTAGTCATAAAATGTAATTGATTTTTTACTAGGGATCCTTTTTTTCGTTTCGATTCGCCGGTCTGGGTACGAACCACGTCGGATGATTGCGGACGGGATCGCGATTATAGGTGTGTGTAGGTACGTCTCGCGTGCATAATGCCGCGGTGCTGCATTCGCAGTGGCTGCTGCGGCTGATGGTTGTGCAAGCGGTGAAACTATCGACTACCTGTCTCTTACGTGCGCGGAGCGATGGCTCGGGGAATGCACGGCAATCGCTTTTCTCGTTTATCGTGTTATCAACCCTCGCTGCGCTATTCATTTTATTGCTAGTTTTTATCTGACGTGTTTCTTTTTGCCGTTCAGGTGGTTGTTTTCGTCGTAATTTCATAAGGCTATCTACACACTTTTTCATCTTTTTTGTGACGAAGTAATTTTTAGTATGCTGTTTTTACTAGCATAAATAATTTTAGTTTCTTTTGTGGATAATACTCTGAAAAAATGTTCTATTTTAGTTTTAAAACTGATTACATTAAAATAATGCTAGATGACAAGACATGTGTTTGAATCGATAAAGAATTTTAACCTGGATCTTAATTATGATCACATTTCCAATAAAGTTAAAAAAACGAAAAATAATCCACTCAATTCGTATAAAAGCTATGCCAATCGGATTATAAAGTCCCTCGTTTTAATTCAAATATATCGATTTTCGAACTAACCCCTCAGTCACACTATCGGAAATACATGATTTCGAAAAAAAAGCGGCTCCTTAAACGAAAGCCAGCTAACAATGAGCGAGACACCCTCGTCGCGTGTATTTTTACTCTCGTTGACGGTTTATTTTCTTCTCCCGTCGTCGTCTCGTCGATTTCGCGCGTAAATAGGTCGCGAGCGAGCGCACGAACGAGTTTCTCGCACCATGAGCGCGCGCGGCACATCCTCTTTTGTGCGTCCCCGTGAGAGGCGGTTTTGCGCTTCCGCTGCGATGAACGAATCGGCACGAAGCTCTCGATGCTCTTGCGGTGTGAAAGAAATTTACGGTGACACGTGTTTCAGGTTGTTCCCTTTTTTCCACAGTGCCAATTAAAATTGACCATTAAAATGAAAAGGTTTATTAAATATGCACTTCTATCCCTCTAAAGTTGAATAATCTAAGACTTACTCATA
Source organism: Eurytoma adleriae (assembly GCA_900480045.1). Taxonomy (NCBI): domain Eukaryota; kingdom Metazoa; phylum Arthropoda; class Insecta; order Hymenoptera; family Eurytomidae; genus Eurytoma; species Eurytoma adleriae. Next base: position 70,655 of record UXGC01000350.1, read on the forward strand.
CGTTATTTAACGTCAAAAGTTTTCCACTTATTACGACCTTTTTTAATTATTTCTGAGTTTCTTATAAATTTTTTTCTAAAAGTTTACTGTAAATGCTTTTTATAAAACTAATTAGATTGAAAAATATTCATTTCTCTGCTCGCATCGAGTAGATTAACTAAATAAGCTATAAGCTTAGAGAATGTGGTAAGTAAGGTATGATTGAAATATCAGTCATGAAATTTTCACATCATTTTTCGATTTCTATATCCTAATCAGAATAAGAAAAGTGTATTAAATTGTGTTGTAGTAACTTTTTGATAATAAAATTTATTTTACATCTTAATTAACACTTAGAAAGATTTCATATTTCTACACCACAAGGAGTAGTCAAATAGCCTGTTCCTTTAATTTACTTTCTAGGAGCAGAAACATTACTATTTTTAAGTCTAACTAATTTTAAAAGAAAAGGATCCATACAGCAAATTTTTAGAAATAAATTTTTAGTGTAAAAATGTCTATTTCTTTAAGCTACGAACCTATATTCTCCTTTAGATAATTAATAGATTTTGACGCAAACTTAATTGTAATTAAAAGTTACTTATTAAACTTTAGACGGAATAAGGACACAGGTATTCCCGAGAAATTAGCAGACGTCAGTCGAAGTGGACTACAATGTAAACATCATTCACGCCAATCTTCCCCGCGCCGGCATAACCATTGCGTAAGATTTACATCAGCCGCCTTCTCCTTCGCAGCGACGATTAATAAAGAATCACCCCCTAAACCGCGACGCGTCGACATACCCGCGCGACCAAGCGACTTGACCTTCCCGAATACATATCCGAACAAGTGGGCCAAGCGATTATCCGATATCTCGTATTCCACGTGCCATTGACTCGCCGCGGCCCCGCGCAAACTCGAGCGCTCTCTCGGGCACCCGATAGGTAGGGGGGGTCGATTACGCAACCGGTGAAACTGCGCGGCCGTTGCGCGCGCGCTCGCCTCTCTCGGGCTGCGTAAGTTTATTGCCAAAGTTTTTCGGTCACGACGACCGCCAGTGAACTCGCCGCGGCCGAGTCTAGAAAAGCAAGTAGTCGCGGCCCGGCTCCGGCCGGACGGCGCATTTCGCACGTGCTTCGGCGCGCCCGCGCTCGCCCCTCCCCCCTCGCCGCTGCGGGCGCAAGCGCGAGGTCGCGCGACGAAATAATTATAGGTCGCTCTCCTTCGCTTCGTCTCCGCTGCGAAACTTCAATTTCGAGGTGTAAAGTGATACCTGCGCGGTGCCCAGCGCGCCTCGTTAGTTTTATTCAACGGCACGCTTCCGCGGTCGACGAGGTGAAACGGGAATCGCCGCTTCTATTTTTTAGACGTAATTTGAGGGTTGCGGTTTATTTTTTTTTATTAGTATTTTAAAGGGATTGATATTGTATGGAAATTTATACTGTTGAGATATTGATGATTTTGTTACGTTGAGATAAAACTATTGTACACTGTTAAAAATCTGCTCAATTTTAAACATTTATTTGTGTTTGTAATTGACAAACAATAATTAAATATAACATTTGTGTACTAATTATTAAACTACGCAAAGATTGTTTTTTTATTTTAATTACTGCAAAAAAAACTACACAAATTTAGTATTTAGTAAAATTAGGATCATATATAATAATTAGAAGAATTATTAGACAAAGTAAACATTGTCATTAAAATATTAGTTATACCATTATTATAGTAAATTTTTCTTCAGATTTAGTATACTTGATAAAGTAACTATAGAACTGAAATAGTAACATCTACATAGTACAATTTACTGTACCCTCTAAAGTTGAATTAGCGTAAAGCTACTAAAAATTAGTAAAATGCACTAAAATTTAGTTAAACGTGCTCCATTAAAAGGTGGTTAATAAAATTTTTAGTAGTTTTTCATTAATTCTCCTTTGGAGAGGCCACTTTATTCCTTTTTACTATAAGAAAATTACTATTAGTTTCTAGTACATTATACTATCGACTAGGAACTAAATTTCAAAAAATAATAATTGTTACCACAATTCTGGTAACAATTATTATATTCAAATTTACTAAGATGTTAGTAAAATTGACATTTGACTTTTTTCTCAGAAATTACGGAATAGTAAAGAGCTTACTTTCCAGTAGTACGAATAAAGTATGAATAAAAATTTTAATACCACAGTGTAAACCCTAATCACCAGATTTCCAAACATAATTAAACAATAAAAACCAGGAAACATGTGATTTACCTCATTCCACGCTGTACGATATCAAATTTTCAAGAGTGCAATAAACCCGTAGTCGTTGCTTAGTTCAAAGAGCCCCTGCAATATCGGCGGTAATAAAGTACACGAAACCCGGCAGAATTTAGCAGCCGCGAAAAGAGCCGTGCATCAGGGGGGAGGCTGCGAGCGCGCCGTTGAATAATCGGCTCTAATTGGGTTACGCACGAGGAAATGGGCAGCGCCCAAGCCCAACCTCGAATCGTCATTCCAGGCGTGCTTTTTTCTTCGCTCGCTCGCGCGCACGCCATCCTCTACGCGTCCGCTCACCGTCCGACCGTATGGGTTCTATTATAGGAACATTTGGCCGAAAATACGACCAGGCTAGCCTATATTGCGGTCCCGCGCCTACCGGTCACCCGGTGCCCGGTTGCGGCACCTTCGCGTTGCATCGATGTTTTTTTTTTCGTGCGCCTTGAAAATTACGTTTTACACCTTGTCGCTGTTGAATCCACTTTGTACCATACTTTTCACGAATTAATTTTAACGATGATAAATCGAGTATGCCTTAATTAACTGCCTCGTGATTGATGCGTATGCATCGTTACTACCATTTCGTCTTATCTTAATTAAAATGAAAACGCGAATTAATCTTTTAATTCGGTGCAGCGAAAGATAAATATTTTATTAAACCGAGTGCGATAAATTTTATTCGCAATCTCGCTGAATTTATCCGCGGCGATGAATCAAATCGTAAATCTTCGCGCAAAATAACCAAATCGTTGTAACGACTTTATTACCGATCGCCGCCGTTTCGCGATTTACTCGGCCGCGGCGCGTTTCACCGATTTCCTCCGTAACGGCGCGTAATACCCGGCGAAACTCGCATTCAAATGCTCCGCGGGAAAATTTTGCTTTTTACGGATTATACAACCGCTCAATTAGCGGCGCACGCAGTTCGCTTCCTATACCCGATCGAGGAAACGGGGCCGCAAAAATGCCGAAGTGGTAGCGAGCGGGCGCGTGCCGTTAAACAGGATCGCCGGGTGGAGGGGAGGGAGATAAGAAAAAGGAAGGAGCTCTACGTGGAACGCGCCGGCGAGTAATTAGTCGGGGAAGTTGTGCAACAGGAAAAGAACTGACCTGTTGGGCGCACCGACTTGTGGGTATCGACTCGTAGGCCGACGTCGGCGTAATGACGTCACTGAAAATACAATCTGTCTTGAAGCTTCTCGTGCAAATGTCTCTTTGCAGCTGAAGCGAATCCTGTCTTGCAACAACGAAGTCTACTGTTTTACGTCGAAATGTTACGTAATTATAATACATTCGTTACATTACGCAAAATTGATCTAATTGTTGTAGAAAGTGGACTAAACAATAAAGTTTGTAATGACTGTTAAACAGTTTGTTGAAAAGCAAAAGAAACAAAGGAACAAAATATACATATAATCGAGTAGTTTCTGCTCCAATTCGCATGACAATTTGACGTCGAGTCTTTTATTTTCGTAAATTCTAGAGCCCATTTCAAAATCGGATTCATTTTCGGAGTAAAATATTGTTTTAACAGAAAAAGCGGCGGGATTGTAAAAAATGAGCGGCGAGTCTAAAATTTACAAAAGCCATTCTCACCGCTCGCGGGATCCAACGTCCCGCAGCGCTCGGCGTTACATAACGCCCAGTGCAACACGCGGCTCGACTTTTCCACCTCTCGCTCCCCACCCTCTCCCGCCGCTAACTCGCTCGGCGGGCCGCTCGCGCAATTAATTAGCCTTGCTTATCGTCCGAGGTCAAGCGGTAAAAGTTGTATCCTCGCGCAATCCTCGGCCTAACGCCGCCCGGGGTCTACGAACTCCCGTCGCTTACGTAGTAGCTCGCAGCCGCGCTGCGAGTGTATACAGTGTGAGTCGCGCGCACAATGGGGCCCCGCGCTATCTTCCCGTTTTCTCAAGTCAATCGTGAAATTGCCAGTCTGCCGGCGTGTTCAGGAAGTCCCGACCTCTCGGCCCGCCTCCTCCTCCTCCCTCGGCGTCTTTTGTCTGCGACGAGGCGCAGTGAAAGTGCCCCCGGCGGCGCTTATACCGCGCGGATCGCCCGCTAACCAGACGGCGCTGCCGGCGAAGGGCAGAAGGGGGTCTTGCGACGGGAGTTCAAGTTTCTCGCGGGGATCGAAGCCGAGGCTCCTCTCCGCGAGGTTCGGATGAGGTTCTACGCGGTGCGTTGACTTTCACCCGATTGGACGGCGAAAATTATGGAGTGCGCGTTTTAATCGAGTCTGCGTACGAGCGATGATCTAATAGTTGCCGTTTTGCCCGTTTTGACATTCGCCGCGCAAGCGACGAGCTAAATTGGATCGCTTCCGTTCTAAATACGGTGATCTCTAAATATGAATGCATGAAATCTATCCGCTATGTGTGTACTTATTTAATGGTACAGACAGGTCGTACTACTTAATGAATTATCCACATAAAAATGCGGAAGTTACTAAAAAGATCTTTCTAAAATTTTAATGTTCAAAAGGATTCTTTTTGAGATAAATTAAGATATTTGAAGATTTTTAATTTGATTTTCTACCTATAATAGTTTTTTCTGAATAATTTTTCTCTATCATTTTTTATAAAAAATTTAAAATGGAAATAAAGGGTTAGTTTAGATATTTGAATGTTTGATTCTTTACACCCGAGACTTGTTCTCAACCACCTATACTGGGCTTTTCTTTTTCTTCCTTTTTCAAGTAATCGTAAACAAATTTTGAATGCCTTCGAACTTTTTTGCATAGAGAACGACTTTTATAGTAAGCTTAAATTAAACGCTCAGGTTATATTTATTGTAACGTATAAAATCAGTGAATTTCACTTATTCATACTTAACCAAACATTCAACAAATCATTACACACTTTAATCGCTGCTACACCGTCATTCGAGCAGGCCGCTAATACAATTCGAAAATAAATACTGAATAAAAGGAATAAACGACTGTCCATAAACATCGGACAATATTCCCTGTATGACTCGCAGCTCGGGCTACAAAATGAAAATAAACACTCTCAGGCGCGCTCGTAAACGTGCACCGGCTCGAAACGATCCCGCGAGGCGGAGGCGTTAAAACGCCCGGCGATCGCCGATAAAATAATTCAGCGCCGAGCGGAACGCCGCGCGCGCCTTCAAAGAGAAAACGCTATTCCTAGCCGTCGCGCGGGCTCCAGGAGCCGCGCGCATGCAGCGCGTCAAATCGCGCGAACAACGGCCGACGCCGAGGAAGTGCCGCGGGGATTGATCTTGGCGTGCGTGGCTCTGATTAACGGCCGCCGGCCGGCCTGCGAATCCTCTCGCTCTCCGTAGGAACTGGTCTGGAACCGGTATGCGCCCGGCCGCTCGCTCGCTCCTTTTCCACTTTCTCCGCGGCGGGGGGAAGCGCGGACACCTTCTCGATGGCTCCCCGCCGCCCGCGGCTTTCGCAATCGCTTGCGTAACGCGAGAGGGTACATTGACGCCCCGCGGTCGTTTCGGAAAATTAGCCGTGCCTCCGCTCGAGTTATTTATTTCATGGCTTCTTATTCTAAAGGTGGACCGGTAACAAATTACTTAAAGTTAGTGAGGTGAAGTAAGAATTAGAGGAATGGGTTGTAGTACATTGATTATGAGAGGAGCAGTTTTCACTAATTTTTAGTGTCTTTTATTAATTTTTAGTGTACTTTACTTTTTAGAGATTTTTCATTAATTTAGTTTTAACAAGTTTACGATTTAAATGCAACGGTTAAGTAGAAAATTGAAGTTCTCAAATTTGAAAAAAAATAATTAATTAGATCCGTCAGATAAAATATGAACAAAACAATCGGCAAGTATTTTTTCTGTGATGTTTATTAACGAAGATATATAGCGATTTCAAAAGTCACGATGACGTTAGCTTTCAGTACTTATATATTACCTGCAGGAAATACTAAATAAAACTAATAGGTGTGACGTCATGCTACTTTTCACATGACTATATCTTCCGTATAATTAAAAGAGAAAATACGCGTCGATTACATTTTTACGCTCTATTTGACGGATCAATCAATTTTTTTCTCGCGTAAGATAATATCTTCGTAAAAAAAATTCCAATTTAGAAAAATTTTCTTTTCTTGATGAAGGTCTCCCGAGTGGCGCAAATCCGTGTCATGAAGCTCGGGCAGATATGAAGCTCGGAGCTTTTAATACAGCTGCATCGATCTGGCACCGCTCGGTCGCAGATGTCAAAAAACTCGGAATCGGTCATGATCCGCCGGCCTTCTAGGTCACTCTTTCTCTCCGTTCGATTCAGAGTGCACAATGCCTCTCTCTCTTCCTCCCCCTCGGCCGTCCACTGCTCTCGCTTTGCAGAAACAAATCAAAGCTCCTCTCTATTTAAAGACCGACCATATTTGGAGCCGCTCTTCCTGTCCCCACCCCCCTCTCTTCCTCAGGAAAATTCAAATATCTCCAAAAGGACTCTCAAAATGTTCACTGAGAGAAAATTCTAGTAGCGTCTGGAAAAGTGGCCAATTAGGTATTGGTGTTTTGGCGATAAATTACTATACGGTATAGTAACAATTTCTATATAAATATAATAAATTATGCTAGACACTACTGTAAATTTTACTATATGATAATTTTTCTATACTTTTTATAAATCTTATTACAGTATGGCAGTTTTTCTTCAAAATGTTTTTATTACAACATTTGTCTCAGTGTAGAAAAGTGAAAAGCCACTCGATTCGAATGAAAACTGAGCCAATAAAATTTAAACTCAACTTTTTTTTTTTAAAATGAGTAATATTTTACTCGAATATGTGAATTTTACATTCTGCTACCTTTCGCGGGGTCTACATCGGGACAAAGCACGTACGCGCTTTTAATAAAACTACTCCAGCATCGGCAAATGCGGATCTATCAAACTGCGCGCCGCAGAAACGCGCCGTTTTATCGGATCCATCGGTGCTCCGACTGAGTCACTCGCTCCATTCCGCACGGTGCGTGGTAGCGGCTGCGCCTTTCGCCGCTTGCGCTCTTACCCGCCGGGAGGATGCAGTGCATCGCGTAGAAAAGCGAGCGCGCGTGTGGGCGTCTAACGCGCGGGCCTCGCGTCGAGTAGGTAGGTGGCGACGTCTGGGGCGCCGCGGGAGGGGGCGGCCAAGGTGGAGGAGGGAAGAGGGAGAGAGAGAGAGGAAGAGGGCGCGGGCGAGCGAGGGAGAGGGCAGGGGTTTATAGATAGCAGCGGCGTGGCCTAGAAACCATGCCACTCGGTGTTTTTGACCCTTCGCCTAGCTACCGCTTCTGGGCCATCGCAACACGACGATACCCAAGTGCGTCGCCGCTTAGCTTTAAAGCCCCGTTCACAGCGGCCCGGCGAAACGCGAGAAGCGCTTTCTCTCGCCCGAGCTGTGCACACCCGTTTAAAGGACGCCGAGCGCTCTTTGAACCGAGCGCCGCCCGGGCTCACCCGGAAGATTAGAAACGTCGATCGCTGCAGCGCCTTTGACGGGGACGGGATCCTGGGCGCTTTTCTCGGAATCGTTTTACCGGGCGATAAAACTCCCCCGCTGCCTATCGATTGATTCCTTCCCCGAGAGCTCGTGAATATTCAGCCGCTCGGTAAAATGCACCGCGAGTCGAATTTGGTAATGCCTCGTTACGTATGCTCGACGTCTGCTCTCCGTTTAGCGCGGTGTACAGTTGCGACTGCACAGCGTCGGAATTGAGATAATTTGCGGGGGGGGAGAAAAAAAGTCGGCGTGGCTATAGCACTCGACGAGACCCCATTTTATCCCCGGTTCACGGATAACTCGAGCGCCTCTAACTGATGTTCGAGGTCGGGCTTCTTATCGAGACCCACTTGAGTTTCGACCATTGCATTGGTTATCGCTTCCGGCACAACTTGCAGCGCCGCGTCACGCCTCCAACGCTGAAATTAAATATCCTATTCAGCTGTATATTGCTTTTTTTTCAATTTTGTTTTTTTATTACGCTTCTCTTTTTCTTTACTTCGATATTAAATTTTTGGTGCGTTCACATTCGATGAATAATTCAAATTTTTTTTAATTAAGTATTCAAGTTTGCTTCCTGAACTTTGCGGAGAAAATTCTTAAAATTATCATTTTGAATTTTTCATACGGTGCACCGCAGCAGTTAAAAAAGAGGAATTTCGTTGCACTGCGTTGCATCTTTTGATTAAAGTTTTTCAATATTTTTAACGCATTAAATTCGTGGCTGATGAGGTGACCTACATTGAAAACTATTTAAATGCAAAGTTTTTCTAAAATAAGAGCTAATTTAAGCTTAGCTCCGTTTTATCCCAGCTCAACGTATTGCGCATTTGGGAAAAATTTTATCTATTTAGGTTACGTTGATACGGTTAAACGGATATATTTTATGATGATATTCCATGAACTTCAACTATTTTTATCACTTGCTTGTATAAAATTAAGTTTAATTTAAAAACTTACTTAGGTACAGTTACCTGAATTACTGCGGCAAATTATGTGCTCTACTAGGACTTTATAACATAAACCATGATTTTAAAAAATGTTAACATTCTACAATTAACTTGTACAATGTAAAGTACAGTTTGTAATAATTTAAATGACAGCGGCAGCAAATTATCGTGCAACCCAATAATCCCCACGTCTACAGCCAAGCAAAAAGGCAACTATTATTACACTGTACATCGCCTTATCGCCACGAAGACTTAGTCTATCTGATTTAAACATTGCAGTCGTTAGAAACTCCGCATCGCTGCTACACTGAATAATTCAACGGCGAAATGTGGAGCGACTTCAACTTTGTATCGGTCATTAAAGCATTAACGGCTAACTTTTCGCAATCATTGAGTCTGGTACGACACATTTCAATACTCGCGGTTCTTGCTCTTCCTCTTTTTTTTCAAAACCAAGCCGAGTTAAAGTTCTATTTGTGAAACGGCGACGCGCGAGGCGAGATTACCCCGCGTCGCGACAAAATAGCGCATGAAAACAAGTGTGCTCTGTGCGCATCAGCAGCCTGAAAATGTGCTTATAGCTTTTCTCGAGAACTAGGGGGAGGGAAGAGAAAGAGAGATAGAGAGAATGAGAAAGAGAGACAGAGAGGGAAATAGGTTAATGGAAATAGCTTGGGTAAATGTGCAGTTTGCACCCACAAGTCAATAAACGCATAACAGTTTTGCATAGAATTACATAATTAATTTTACTTATAGTTATCAACAAAACGATACAAGTAATAAAATACAGGATACTTGAGATAAATGATGTTGTAACAATGAAGATTTGACTTTGAAGTAATAATAATAAACGACGTTTGATGCAGCACCAATCTGTATATTTTCATTAGACGAATTTTTTATTCAACAAACAAGCTTTTCTACGTTCTTCTCGCTCGGCCACTCGAAAAACAAAGAAGAATACCCGAGAAAACCTGACAAATTCCCTCGGGACAGCCGGCGCAGGCGAGGAAGAGGCTCGTAAATAAAATCGAGAGGCGTAAAGTTGGGAGAAAGAGAGAATCCGCGGATGACGTAAGGAACTTTCGCTTGCACACACTCGAGGCGGTCGGGCGTACCGCGCGCCACCTTGCACTTGCGAAAATGTGTGCGCGCGCGCGCGGGTCAGGATTTTCAGGGAAGCGCGCGGCCGAAAAGAAAGAAAAAACGATAGCGATCTCGACGTGCAGCGCTGGAACATAAAAGTCGCATGCAAAAGGATGCGACTTTCACCGCGTAAGACCGTCAGGATGCACGATCCGAGGGGTTATTCACTCCACGTAATCACAAATCACTTTTAAATGAGTGACCTTTGAAATCACTATTTAATCAGTTTTTAATTTCGTGATCGTCATAATTGGCTTTTCAAAATTTAATCATCAGAAATTGTAATGTTAAAATTCTTGAATAAAAAATTATATACATTGCCTGTAAATCTATTGAACAATCAGCTGAAATCAGTAGAAGAATATTTATACAAATACTTAATCGGTATTATTCGATCAATTACTCGTTAAATATCATTTAAAAAAGATAAAAAAATAGTAAGTAACTTTTGTATCCCACTGATTACATAAATAATTAAAATACCTCGAAGAAGCATCTACCGCTTCGCCGCGAGTCTGCAGAATTTCTCATTTTCTCGTGCGACCCATTTAGCCGAGACGATTGTTTTTTTCTAATGCGACCCGCACAAGCGACCCCGTATGCACGTCACGTACGATTTTTGTTAGGCTCACGCGGAAACCGCGACTAAGCAGCGGCGAAAGTGAGAGAGACTCGTGTACCGCCTTATCTCTTATGCTTACACGCCGTAAGCTTCGCGACGTTTGTTGAAAGACTTGCGCTTTTTTTCAATTGCAAGGAAAAAGCGAGGAAATGAAAATTTAGGAAACGAAAGGTTTCTCCTCGAGAAAGCAAAGCGCAGGGTTCAGTCGTGCTGTTAGAAAATTTAATCGCGCAATTAAATGTAAATGATGTGTGTAAACGGGATTTAAGTAAAACCATTAAATATGTCTTCGATTAGTGCAGCATTTTTAACTTCGGTAATTTGCATTTAAATTTTAATGGTCTTGTGCAGTTTTATGCTTAATCAAATTTACATATTGTTGAGTGCAAATTTTAATGAAAATTTTAGAAATAACGTACAAATCCAAATAGCGTAAGAATTTTAAATTGAGGAAAAGTATAAAAGTTGTTATTAAAGTTGAGGAATCCACTTTAAGTAGTAAAAATCGTTTGACTCTTCAAAAATTCAAGTCTTTTCTCGTTTTAATAATGAGGTGCAAACTCTTGTTTTACCTAAGAAAGTTTTGCAGCGAATCGTAATGGGGGCAATGGCCTTATGCGTATGCTTATGACTCTTTCTAAGTATGCTCACAGTGTCCTAGCAAATGAACAAATTTTAAGAAGAAGGTTAACTTTGCAAATACAACGAAGTCGAGAAATTTACAAAAAGTATTAAAATCTAAAAGATTTTCGTAAAAATTGCTCTCCCTTTTTTTGCAAAAATGACTCGCAGCTAGCGATTACGTGACCTATTCGGCAAAAATTGTCGCAAAACATTGTAAAAATTCCGACTCATTAGCCATTGTACAATCATTCAAGTCTTTTGTTTTTAACACACACACTTACATCACAAAAAGTAGAGCATCACACTAGAACGCTTAAATAACAGACCTTTAAAAAAGAAAAAAGGGAACTCGCAACAAACCGCTAATAAACCCGATGAGCTTAGCCGTCCGCAAAGACTCTGAGAAAAAGAGCGTGCAAATCCCGGGGAGGCCCAATTAACAGGTTGCCACCGAGCGGCAAAGAACCCGTGACCTATATCCGGGCGCCCCGCAAAATAAGAATGACACGCGCGGGGGCGCGGGGGACCCTTTGATCAAGTCCAACGGAGCATGTGCGCGCGCTTGCGCGCCCCAACTAATTGCTCGCGCGCGGGGGTCGAAGGAACGGCCGGCGGGAAAAATTACGGGAATTCGAAGCTCCCGCGCGTCTTCGGGGCGCCTCGAGCGCAACCGAGTCGCCGAGCTTGCGACCGAGTTATCCACTTGTGAAAGCCTCCTTTGTACTACATTTGCCTGCACCTCGGCGGCTCATTCGATTTGAGGCTCTTCCTCAAATTAGGTACACGCGTGCGCAAATTTAATTAATTTGATTGCGCGTTTTGCGGAGGATTTGCTCGGCAATCGAAGTATTAATCGATTAATTGTAAAAAAATGATTCTGGTCTAATTTTTTTTTAGTTTAATTGGATACTAATTGCTAAAGCTTTACTATCAAATTTGATTAAAGAGCTGAAGTTGAATTTTGTTGATTAATGGTAAATTTGTTTAATTAAAATTGAAAAAAGAATCGAAAGCTATTATTTTCTACGACTTCGATACTACGAATAGGGAGATAAGTCAATCTAATTAATAAGTTCTAAGAATTTAAAATAATTAGAATCTATAAATTATCACAATTTGCAGTTAATTTTAAACGATATAAATATTTTTTTAATGCAATTAATCAAAGATTATAAAAATGGGAATTCTACAATTACTTATCTTCGTCAAGTAAAATACTTTTTTGAATGCAGTTATCATTACGTTTAATACATATGAAAATAATTTTACTTCTTAAAGATAGCAGTTACTTGCATTAAAAATGTTCGTGTGCTGCTCTCGCTATCAAGTTGGTTCGCGTTAAACTCAAGTTCTTACTGCCCCTGTAATTATCGTAGCCGATATGCAAATGGCTTTACGCCAATGATAAAGCTCGCGTAATAAAAGGGACACAACTTAAACTAAATGATGCATAAACTTTGCAGTTTTAATGCATTTATCTAAGTAATCGGCCTTACGATATGTATAAAGAACAATGAGAAATAATTTCAAATAAGAAGGTTAAGTTATTGCAGGAAAAAAATAAACTAGGTTTATCTCTGTGCAATAATTAAGGGTACTCTAATTATTGCGCAAAACATTTTCCTTCTAAAAGCACTTGATAATAGTAACTATAAACTCTCGCTTCGGAGGTAATGTAACATTAAAAAAGAAATCCGGCAAAAATGAAGTTTTCCCATGCATAAGTTACATTGTAACTTAGAAAAAAACTACACTAAGAAAATTTTGTCGTAAACATTTCGGAAAAAAACTTAATCGTGGGACGGTTTGTAATACTGGAAATTTATAAGGAAAATGACTGTACCATTCAGTATTCACATAAAAATTACGATGATTTTCCCATAAAAATAAGTAATTTTTACGAGAAATTTCTGTCAGTGTACATTTTTTTACAAATATGATTTGCAAACCCCTTGAAATCACAAGATATACTCGACGAAATAATCAACTCCTTTTTTTATACAATTTTACGTTTATTAATAAAGATACTACAACTTTGTGACATCATCACGGCCTAGTACATCTACATTGAGTAAAATCGTGACATCACACCAATTTTCTAAGCTGGATATCTTTATTGATACTCATTACATCGAAAAAATGAAAAAATACGCGTCGATTATTTTGCAATGTTCTATCAACCAGTTACAATCGAATTTTTTTCGCTGCATCCTAATTGGACTGGCCCGTCTAAAAGTGTGCGCCTCCACAGCCGCGAGCGATTTTCTCGCGCGTCTCATCTCTATTTCCACCTCGGCGCTTTTCAGGCCGGCTCTCTTGCGTGTGCGCGCATTCGCTCGCTCTCGCGGCGATCGTAAACTATGCCGGTCGCGGTGCACTTTCTCCTGGGGCAGCGGCTCTCAACTGCGCTTCCTGCTTCCTCGGCGCGTCGCTCGCGCCCGGGAAAGGGTCGCCAAGTGCCGGCAATCGCTCGAAAAGCCGATCGTTTAGGAAATCGTTACGGCACGGCAGGGAGAGGGGGGCGCCGATCGAGCGCGGAAAAAAAGTGGGCGCGCGAGCGCTCGACTTTTGCGCTTTTACGGATGCGTGTTGCGGGAAGTTGCGTAAGGCTTTTATTGGCTCGTAAGAGGCGTGACCGGCGCGTTTATAAAGCGCCGGATCGACAATGCCGGGGCGGCTTTTCTCGCTCCGGAGGCTTGTTAGATGCTGATTTTATGGCGAATTTCGATATTAACAGCCGTGATGAAAGTGTATGTCATTAGGTTTTTGATTTACGCGGTTGTAAGTAGTATACGCAGTAGTAGCTGGGTGAGATTTTTTTGTGTTTGTTAAAGATGTAATTTATGGTTCGTGTGTAAAGTTGGAATTACTTGAAATAAGCAAGTTTTTGTCATTTTTTACGGGATACGCTCATTGCAAGATCCTTTTATGAAACTTAATTACCGTGTAGTTCGACGTATGACGTGTACCTACTCGTAGAATTAAGTGATATAATTTTAATGCTTGTTCTTGTAATCAGTCGTGCAATAGTGAAATGAATTCGTAAGTCATAAAAGAATACAATGATGTTGCATCAATAAACATATCCACACCGATGCGATAAAATCTACAAACGTCACCAAAAAGGGAATGTATTTTTTCAAGCCAATTCCTCTCTTAAGATAAAATATATAATGGCCAATTCTTAATAGAATCCACTCTGCTGGAAATTATATAGTTTCTCCTTTTAATGAAACAATTGTTCGCCAACTGCGAATGACTAGATTATTTTATTTTATTTTAGTAAATAAACGGGATTACTCTCTTTCGCAAGATTTTACATTTAAATTTTGTCGAACTGGTACAAGTCACACATTCAGTCACTTCTCATGTACAACAGGATAAGTAAGAGAATATTTTGGTTATAAATTAGTAGGTTACTCCGCAGCGCCAAAAAAAGGTAGCCAGTCACTCATCTGAGAAATTTTTGCCTGATAAAACTCACTCGATCTCCCGCTCTACAATCGCAACCGGCGCAATTACAACTGCGCTAATCGCATCTCTTCGAGCGGAGCCAGTCGTTTAGCTGTAATTACCCGTCGGTGGCGCGTAGCCGCTATTATTAAACCGATGCTCACGGCGCGACGGGCATCCCCGCGAGAGCCGAGCACAGGCGCGCAGCCGCGACTCGAGGGTCTCGCGCCCGTCGAGTGCGTTTACTTTAGCCCATCGCGTTTACCCTCCGCAGCGTGCCTCTTCCACCGGACGACGCGAAGGCATTCGCCGCCGAGAGCACTTTTCAAGATTGCGAGCCTGATTTTCCCGCGGTGATTTTCCGGGGGAAACTAGCCGGTTGATCGGCCCAGCTAACTTTGAACGAGCGCTGATGATGAATGCAGATCGTGTGCAGTGTACTTTCGAGAATGAAAAGCTTTAAAGTTGATGGAAAAGTTTATAAGCAAGCTTTATAAGTCAGTGAAAAAGGCGAGGGGTTATTCAAGAGGTGTAATGGCAATCAATTTCTAAATAAGTAACTTTGTAATCAATGTGATGTCAATTTATAATTTCTTGAACAAACAATTCAAATCACGAAAAATTATTGATTCAATATGATTCTTTAAGAAAAAAGTACTGCTAAGTACACGTAATCCGAATAACTAATTATATAATAAGTGTAATTTTTAGGAGTGTTTGTTAATTACATTTCCGATTATTTTTTTTATCGCTATTTTAAAGTTTAACAAGTCCACGAAAAAGAGCGCAAGTAAAGTACGAATTCTGATATTATTTTTGTTTTGAAATATAAAAACATCCATTCTCAACATCGTTCACGTACATTGATTTCGAAATTTGAGAATTTCGAACCCAAACTCCAAGGTTAAATTCGATCTTACCGCAACTCATTTTAATATAAAGGATTCTTATATCTCACAAATAAAAAATTTGTTAAACTACTATTATTTCAAAGTGTAAGTAACTTTATTTAACAGACATTTTAATTGTTTTCAAATAGAACTTACAAAAGTAAAATTTAGATGTAAAGAAAAAACTATATTGACTTGATTATTCGTAACAAGTTGGACAAGATAACGAGAAAACTGCACTCACATCTCATAAATAAAGTATAATGAATTCCAAAATACAAGAGTGCATAATCAAAAATGCTTTGTACCTAATGAAGACTAACAGCAGTATCCAACGAAACCTAACAACGGCAGCCAATCAATTTACTCGCAACGAACCGACGAAATTATTAAACCGAGCAAAAACCAATTGGATCAATCGTGCGAACAGGTTAAAAGAAAAAGTGACTTGTCAACCAGCCGCAAAGACCGATGTGCGCTGAAAAAAGCCGCAGTCGCGTATCGGGCAATTAGGCAGCGCGCGACTGTTTTAATTTTCGCGGCGACTTCCCGGCTGCCAGGCGGCCTCGCACACCTTGAAAAGGGAGTCGAATCGCGCCCGCGGCGTTTACGTAACGCCGGGGAAACATCATCGCCTAGTGACTAGCCGCCGCGGGTGCGTTAACCTCCGGCCGCCGCGGCGAGCAGCTTTCTCCTCCGCCGAGCGGAGGCGAAGCTTTTATTCGGCGCGTGCGCGCGAGCGGCGCCTCGTCGCCGGAGGCTGCGTTTTTTTTTCGGGGCCTCTTTTTTCGCTGAATGAATTGTGAAACGGGGAGGGAATCGAGGACGCGAAGCGACGAGGGTATTGTGATGATCCGCGAGGATTTCGCGATGCTCCGATTGAGTCATTATGGTTTTTTTCTTTCTTAACGATCTTCGAAATGATTGCTGCTGTTAAAAAGCTTCAGTGTGGAGTACAGATTTAAAGGTGCAATGGGGAATGCCCATTTTCAATGTCAATTTAAATGTCGTTAAATGCTGTAACTCTTGTGATGTTTCATAACTTTGTTTGTGACGATCTTTAAAGAGCAAATTGATGGTCAAGTATAAGAAACGATTTCATTGTAGGTTGAAGAAAGATATAATATTCTTTCTTAATAAAAAAAACAGCACTGTCTTTAACCAAAAGAGTAACAGCAATTTTTCTGCTCAACCGTCGAAGTATTTCCCAATAACGTAATAAAATTAAGTAAAGGAACGAATAACTAGTTTACGTGAAAAAATAATCTAAACTGTAACTACATGCAACAGTTTTTTTGTTTTTAATAAAAGTTAAAAATAATAATATGGTAAATTTAAAAATATTTTATTCGAAAACAAATTGATTTTATCAGATTCATTTTATTATCATAAGGAAGATTGTGTTATCATTCTCGTTTTATCATAAGGGAGATGGTTATTTCCATGCCAGGGATTAAATGAACGGTGTTCCCCTGAACTCTTGTGGGCAAAAAACGCGGTGGCGCGGTCGCTCAGGGTATAACGTGTATCACGAGGGGTGGCTGAAGACAAGCATATGTTACAGGAAAAAAAGATTTGACGAATTACACGTTGGCACATTTGTAATCACGGCTACCGCAAAATTGTTTCGTGGGACACGTAGTCATTTGAATACGAACATCTGTAACTTTTTATCGCTACTAAACGACGATCAATGATTCTTTTATATGATATGGGACTCCATTTACTTTTATCATTTGAATTCTACTTACCCGTAGTCATAACGTGTATATAAAGATTTTTTTGTAGTTTTGCAAAATTTTCCTTAAAAATAAAAATAAAATTAAACGAAAAAGTTTGGAAAGCCTATTAGATGAGTAACAAGTGTGTTTCATGTTATAAAAATAGCATTCTAAAAGTTTGCATTATTGTACTTAAAATCACACTTTTCACAGTGAGCACAAGAAAAGTTCATTCGAATAAAATTAACTTCTGCAGTTTTCAAAATTTAATAGCCTAAATACATCAAAATCCAGGATCATTATAATTGCCTCTGATGCACCATAATGAGCAGTTAAATCGTCTTCTCTAACAAAAAGTAGCTCATTTTAGATTTTCAAAAAAGTCATTCTTTTGATTGAACTTTATAAAAATATGGTATAATTCTGAATCTAAATACTTTGGTCATTGAATCAGTTTAATAAATTTAATAAAATCTTTGTTTATAAAAAAGTAGAGCTGATTTTCGAAACTCTAAAATAAGACTTCGTTAGAGGTGACGAACCGACAACACCAAAGCCCAACGTGACATCCACGAAAAAAAACATCCCCCTCGCCCTTATCAACTTATCAAGAGCCCCGCAACTAATCAGCGCGTCTCCCGCTGCATCCCGTGATAAAATCGCGTCGTCACCCCCACGCACCGGCGTCGACGTCCTAAAAGTCCGAAAACGTCGCGCCTGCGCGTCAGCCCAGCCGGAGGCGCTGCGTGTGCCGGGTGCGTGCGATTGGGCGGAAGAGGAAGAGAGAAGGACTGCGAGGCGGAAGCGGCAGCGCCGGGGCGGCCTGTGCGCGCGCAGTGGGGGCAAGGGGCGCCCTTGCCCTTGGCATTGCCGCTCGATACGAATATGCGAATGCGAGGGCTGTCCAAAATCCACCGACGGCGTCGGCGGCGGCGTCGGCGGTGGCGGGGGCGCCGCGAGAGCCGGCATATCGGCAGCCCGAGCCCAGACCCAATTTGACGTTCGTTGACTCCCGAGTCCTGACGCGGCGCGCGGCGTCCTCCCGCGCGATAAAACTGCAGCCGCGAGTGCCGCGCGGGCCCGGTCACTTCGGGCGCCTCCATGTGTCCTCTGGGCCAGCCGGAGGGCCGATCGCTCAGCCACCGCCGCTTGGACGTCGCCCGTGGGGGTTGGTCTTTGCGCAAGCTGCTGAACTTTTACGAAGGTACGCCGGGGTTGTTGAACTCCGCTGGGGAAACCCTTTTTTTTATAGCGCGATTTATCTCCATTTTCTTTGTTATTACGGAACTTTTTTGGATTTTATTAGATATCGAAAGGGTTGTGTTATCGTTAGTCTCCGTTTTTTAAATTATTAAAAAATTATTTATTCATTTGTTTATCCAGATGGACTGATAGACTTATACAATCGTATACATATTTAATAACGATAGTAATAATAATGTAACAGAATTAAACTTAGAATGTAAAAGTGTGCAGCGCGGTTTTAAAGGCTCCAATTTTATCAAAGTTTTTAGTGATTCTATTATATGATTTTAACTATGTTTACAGAATAATTTATAGATAAACAAATCAAATTTGAAAAATAAAATAGTATTTTGAATAATCCAAAGAAAAATGCATTTAAAATCGAGCACCATTAATAATTTAATCTGATTAAATCTTGATGTAATGTATCATGATTATATCAATTTTGAATGTCAGCATTTTAAGGATCACCTATTAAATGGCTTTACTTTAATTTACGATAATAAATTATTGACTTAATCAAACTTTTGATCCATGTCTTTTCTATTAGCCAATCTGCTTATTTAAATATACCGACTGACTCTGAGTCTGTGAGATTAATTTTTGAAATTTTAACAGCATCATATTACACGTGAAAAGTCGATCGAACATTGAATAATTGACCGACTGTTGTAAAACACATTATCTAAAGTTAAATCAGCAAAGTAACCAATAAAATTATTGAAAACAGATTCAGTATTAAGTGATTGTGAAGCAATTTCCACTAATTTTAGAAGTTTTTTCAATAATTTAACTTTAGAGTGTATCACTATTTACATTTTCTAATCCAATTTCATATTTTTCGATTTAAGGGATAAACACGTTCGTACCTATTTACATAAACCTAAAATTTCAGTCCTTCAAACTCTCCATCTTATTACTCATTCTAAATCGCTGCTGTGGATTAAACCCACGAAGCGGATATTACCCACCAAAATTAATCCGCCACATGTAGCTCAACTCGAAACTACAAACTCGCGCCCTCGCCAACCTTCACCTCGAAAACTACTCGAAAATTCATCGCGCCGGAGGGCCCCCGAGCTCTTCCGGCGTCCTTCGCGCGCGCACACTCACCGCGTCCTTGCCCTTGGCGCCGACTACGCCTTTCCGCCGGTCCAACCTCGTTCCCTCCTCCTCCCGGTATAACCGCGCACAAAACCCACGTGCCGGCCACGTGGATGTAACGGCCCGTCGTCCGTGTGCGCAGGTGCTGGCCGCCCTTATGCGTGTAACCCCCGGCGCCGCCGCCGAAGAAAGCCGCCCATCCCCCTCCCACGGCACCCGGCGGGGTGAATGCACTCTCGGGGGCTCCTCTCTCGAATTTATTCGCTAGGCGTGGCCTAATTGACCGAGCGGCCGGGCTCCTTTTTTTCGGCAGCGCCTCCTGCGTGCACGGCAGTATTGTGTAAGCGGCCGGAGCGTCGCGTAATTCTTACGGCTGCGCGCGCGTAACCCGACGAACTCGCTCCGCCGTTGGCTCCGCTCATTTCGTACGCCTCGTGAATGGAGTGCTTCTACGCGTGTTTCAAGTGGTCGGCCAGGACGTGTACGAGTGATTTTTCTCTTTTTGAGTATTTGTGCTTGTGAATCTTTGATTGAGTTTTTTGTTGTTTAAGATGAGGTTGCCTGTGGAAGGAAAAGCGGCGATCGGGACATTGATGGTTGTTTGTAGTGTTTGAAAAATGCAATTTTTTATTAGGACTTTGTGAGTTGTTTTTGTAAGTTTCAAAATGAAATGTACAACGAAGTAGTAAGAATTTTAAATGTGAACGTTAAGAAGAAGGTAATATTTACTTTCGATTTATTTAAACGCTATAATTAAGGTTTGTTATTGTTTTTTCGAATGACGGTATTTTTCTTTTACAAACAGGCACTGTCATAAATAAAAACTTTTAATAAATTTATGGATTTGTTTATAAAAATTAAGTAAAGTAAGGATTATCTTGTCATTCGAGCTAGAAATAAAAGTAATTAAGGAAGTGGATAAAAATACCACCCTCCTCCCCTATGAATCAGAAAAATCAATACCTGCATTATTGCGGATAACTTTTTGTTTTGAAGATTAAAATGAAGAAAATAAATCTCGTATTATTTGCTAAAAAAACTCGGACAAAAATATTTCCCTCTTAATAAAACCAATTTCGCCCGGATAACAAAAATTCCTCTAGTAGAAAGCAAAATAATCAATACATCGCATATAACACATCAACACACATAACTCTCCTTCACTCTCTTTTAAAAATACTAAGACTAACAACAGCAAAAAACAACTTAAAAAAAATATTAAAGATCCAAAGCAGTAACAAAAAAATATCGCGTTTTCCAGCAGAAGTTCAATATCGAACCAGCGGCTTATCCTCGGGTATCGGGGAAACTCCTTCGTGTCTGTTCGAAGCGGTCGTCGCCCCCGTTGAGGTGCACTTTTCCCCGCGCACACAAAGCCCCGGCGCTTTTCCACCGTCCCCGGCACGGGGGATCGGGCGCCGCTAGCTTTCCCTCTTTTTCCGCGCCCCCGTCCCTTTCCGAAGGGTGACCCCTGCCTTTTTTCGAGGGTTCCCCCGGCCCCTTTCTTTCTCTTTCCTCGAGGCGCGCCTTTGGAGGAAAAGCGTCCGCCGCGGAAAACTCGACGCTCGCACTGGTCGTCCGCCTTGACAAAGAGCTTTGTCTCGTGAACACGATGTACGCGCTCATATTTATTTTCGATGCGTCATTAATTTTACGACGATAACGACGATCGAGTGTATTATTTTCCGAAGCTTCTTTTGTAACCCGCGCGATGAATGGCAAGTGATGAATCGCAGTGGACACGACACGCAAGATTTTCGGTGTTTTACTCGGTTACTTAACGACACTAATTTACCGGACTGATTTGAAAATGTTTGGAAACAGCAGTCGATTGTGAAACGCACCGATTGTATCAATTTCGAAGTATCGTTTTATGTAAAAAAAAAAGCTGATGTGTTTTCAAGTTCACGCCTGGCGATGTTTCATCACCTAATAGACTCGGCATTGATCGCTAAAAATAACGGATTATTATTATTTTGCCGAAATCCGCGGGCGAGTTGAAAAATCTGTTAAAGCTACACCTCGGCATTCCGGAGCCCCGCGGCCCCGTTGCGAAATCGATATACCCCACCCGGAATCTAGTCCGGCGATTTGACTTGGTGATGCCGGCGCACTACACGCCGATTCTAATAATATCCCGTGCGAGAGGGAAAAATCGGCGCCGGGGGTCAAGGATGCGGGCGAAGGCTGCAGCGGCTCGCCGCTCACTTCGCCGCTGCAGCAGCCGCGCGCGCGCGCACAAAAGTTCAGTAAGTTTCCATCGTACGGCCGATCGCCCGCCGATGAATATTTATCGGGCCGCGCGTTGTACGCGGGCCGTAATTATTATCGCGGGGATCACAATCCGTTTGCATCTTATCGCCGGCCGGGCTGAGAATTTCTCGTGACGCAAGCGGCGATTTTTCCCCGCCGCGCGGGAGACAAGTTGTTTCGCCTCTTTTTCATGGACGCTGAAAACGCTGCGGAATGAATATTTTTATCCGAATCGCTTGCGAGCGGATAACCGTTTATTATCGTCAATCGTGTTATAAGGATTGCGTTGTAAGGATACGAGCTTTTGTTACACATTGAAAATTTAACGAGATCTGATCGAAGAAAGTGATAAAATTGAATATTTACACAAAATTATTTTTTTTTACTCCCCCACCCGAAAGTACGTCCATTCGGCCCGCATTTACGAGACGGAAGAACGACTTTTTCAGCGCTGTTTGGCTGACGGCGTGCTCTGATTGGCTGCCATACTTTCGTGACTTGCTGTATTTGAGCGCGCGCGCACAGTCGTTCTGTCTTACTCTCACGTCCGAGCCCCGGCAAGGAACAGGCTATCGCTCGATTTTCATAATTACACCGTATGTAATTATAAAGATTATCATCGTTTTAAAGATTATTGTCGTCCCAAAGATTATTGTCGTATTAAATATCGTCGTATAAAAGATTAGTGTCGCATTAAAGAGTATCGTCGTCAAATCAGTTCCTCAAAAAGTGTCGAAGTGTATTAACTTAACCTCAAAACTGAAAATTAAAAACAATACAAGACAAAAAAATGTCTTTAAATCAACCAAAATCAAATGAGTCATCATCAGAGAATTCCGAAGACGAAGAAGAAATCTTCAAAAATTTTGACCAAGAGGCAAGAATAATTATAGAATCAGAAACATTACCAAAGAAGTCTTCAGAGCGCTACCTATTAGTTTATAACACTTACAAAAAATGGAAAGATGAAAATAAAAATTCACTTTCAACAACGTGTGAAGAAAACAATTTAATTGTTTATTTTAACATGTTAAAACTAAAGTTGCGACCATCAACTCTATGGAGTATTTGGAGCATGCTTCGAAAAACTTTGAATACCAAAGACAATCTTGATATTAGTAATTTTTGTGCATTAAAAAGTATAATAAAAAATCTGAATAAAGGTTACAAACCAAAAAAATCAAACGTTTTAAAGTGGAATGAAATTATGAATTTTATGACAACAGCTGACGATGAAGTACATTTAGCAACAAAAGTGATACTTACATTTGGAATTTGTGGTGCACTCCGTTGTGATGAGTTAACAAATTTGAAACTTGAAGATGTACAAGACTTGGGTGAACAGTATCTAGTTACGATTCAACAAAACAAAAATGACTACCCTGGACAATTTATTGTTGGAAAGCTATTTTATAATACGATTAAGAAATATATTTCACTGAGACCAGCGGACCAGTTTACAGATAGACTTTTCATTCAGTATAATAAAGGTAAATGTATTCATCAAGTGATAGGGAAAAATAAGATCCGTGAGGTGCCACAAACCATCGCTCTTTATTTAAAATTAAATGATCCAAAGAAATACACTGGTCACTGCTTTAGAAGAACATCAGCAACTCTTTTGTCAGAATCCGGTGCAAATATGCAAACCATTAAGCAGCTGGGAAGGTGGCGATCAGATGCTATAGCACAAGGCTATATCGAAAACTCTCTACATAATAAACAATTCATATATGGTGGTATTACCTATGCAGCTACGACGAATACTCATTCATCAACAATTGTTGCACCCAATGAAGCTCTATCTCCTTACCGTGGATCACAACACAATCAAGAATTCACTACGAATAACTTCCTGCAAATTCCAGGTAAATAACAAAAATATTGATACACTAAATAAATTTATTCGATGCTTGCTTGAAATCACCTGTACTATACATTACATATTATCTTTTACTCATAAGAAACTTTATTTCAGATGAAAAAGTAAGTTTTAGCACAGCGAGCAACAAGAGAATACTTACACCACAATGCAGTGAAAATAAACATTCCTTAAACAATAACAAAAAATTTTTTTTGAAACCACCAGTGAAACCGGAATTTAAAGACCAAGAAACTGCTGAACCTCTACCTAAAAAAAGAATGGTTAATCCTCAAGTTAAAAATGAAATGTCTCATTCAAAGCCATCAACAAGTACTACACTTAACGAAGCTGAATCTGATTACAATTTAAATTGGTTAGATTTTGAAGAAGATTTTACTTTAAAAAATGTCAATACACCTCCAGGTAAACATAAAAAATATTAATGTAAAAAGTCTATACTGATGTTACTTATTCAACTTTTTATACATTTTTTCAGATAAAACTCCCACAAAGCAACTACCAAGCAACAAAAAAGGATGTCAACCACAACCCAACCAAAATTCACCAAAAAGAACTCTCGGAAATTCAAATCCTCAAGTGCAACGTAAAAATCAAGATCAAGATAATAATTCATTGAATGATCAAATAAATTCAAATCCAAAGTATTTTAAAATTGATAATTGTAATTTTTACGGGAATTTCATTGTTAATATCAATCACTTGGATTCTGACAAAGAAAATCATCAGTAAAAATAAAATCAAACAATTTATTTTATATCAATGTATTAAAAGTTAAAATTGTTAAACCAAAGTTTAAAATGCAATGTGATCAATATAAGTTAATTATAAGTTTTTTAATAATTATTGTACTAGTATTTTATTACTATATTGAAAGAGTTTAAATTGTTAAAATTACAAGTTTAAATTATTAATTTAAGTACAAATGTATTAAATTTTAAAACATTAAAAATACAAACGTTTATAAAAATAAATAACATTTCTATTAATTATTTAATAACTTTCTCTTTCTCTTTTTCTTTCTTTTTTTTAATGATGTTGTTGATGCCCGCCCCGACCAGCAAAACCTCGGCTTCGCCTCGGTTTTGCAAAAGTCGGGCGGGCATCAAACACACACAGCGGACAGCCGACCGCGACGCTGAGAGCCGAGCTACCTAAGGTGACAGAGAGATGGCGCTATCGCGCGCGGGCCGAAAGGGAAAGCAGTACGCAAGCATAGCCAGCAGCCGACAACGAAATGTTGTTAACTATTTAACAATTATTGCACGTACTTTCGGCCGGGGAGTAAAAAAAATAGTATACAATACTTGGACCGAAAGTAGGATGCCCTGGGCGTGCGTCATGACGCCCTCGGCTTCGCCTCGGGCGTCATATCCCGCACACCCCGGAAATCCCACTTTCGGCCCATGTATCGTAATATACTATAGATCGATTTATGGAAAGATCATTTGTATGAATTCTGTAATATTTGTATTTTAAACATGCTAATGAAATATATTTTCTTTATGTTCGCAGGTAAGCCGTCACAAGGGCGTAGATGAGAATAGTATGTACTCTGATTTGATCATTTGCCATGAAAATTATCGCGAGTAAGATAGTCGTAGAATTGCGTAATTGACTTCGACAGAAATAAATTCCGCTTACTACATTACCCATTTCCTCGCTACCCTCCGCGACGTCACACGCGCAATAAACCAACTCTGAAAATATGACTAAGTAAAATTCATCCACGCTTATTTAATATTAAAAATCGTTCACTTATCGAATAATAAGTCATTCAATTTCACATTCAATTCGCACATGAAATCCGCGAATTTCACTTATATTCATTCATACTTAAAGGAAATTTCCACCTCCTAACGGAGAATAAAAATTTGTTTTAAATTTTCTGACAACACTGAAAAACAAAATTCTAGAGAATAACAAGAATGCTCGCCGCTATTGACACTATCAGATTTTCCATAATGAATAAAACATCCGCTGCGCCTAAGCTCCCAGAACTACAATTACGTAGCAAGGCCAACCGCGGAGTTTCTCCCGTCGGTTGTGACACGCGCAAACGAACCCGCGATCCAGCTAGACGCGAATCCCCCTCCTCCTGCCGTTCGATAGCTCGGTGTTTTCGAAAAACCGACCGGTCGCAGCCACCCACGAAAACAGAAAAACCTCCGACTTCCCCTCTACACCGCCGATGAATCAGCCCCCCACGCATCTCGCTCCTTCGGCGCGTAAAAAAAAGTCCACGACTTTTTCAAAGGCACATACCTCGCGTTTCCGAATTAAAAAAAAAGATGAAAAAGGCAAGTAAGAGAAGGTATATAAAGCGCGATCTCGTCCTGTACCCGTACATACGCATGCGATGGTACGTGTACGCGCGACGCACACGCGGAGATCCTCGGGGTCAAGTACAGACGCGAGATTGGCCGAGAGCTTCCTCGGGCGGAAGCGAGAGAGAGAGAGAAGGGAGGTTCTCCTGCGCGGCCCGAGGCTCGCTCTCGGGGTGAACGACCGCCGCGGCAGGGGCACTAGGCTGCTACCCTCCGTGTACGTGTGCGCAACCCTCCGCCGTCTCTCTTTCTCGCTCGCCCGCTCTTTGTCGCCGTGCGCGCGCCGAAGGGGATCAATACCGGCCACGTGGTGTGCGCCGCTTCCGTGCGAGCGCCGAGTGTCCGTGTGCGAGTGTGTAAACGCCGATGTTGCGTCGCGAGCGAGCATTACGTGCGCGAGCTTTAAGAGGCTATACCTTTTTTCCCCCCTCGAGCTTTTTCGTGCTTCGCTTTTCGGATATTTTTAGATGCGCGGCCCGCTGAATGAACGAGTCGCCATGTAGGTGAAGGCCTGCGCTGGTTTATGAGAGATAAATATTGATGATTAGGTGTTTTTCAGTTTCCACGGCGAGGTTCTTTTCTAACCAAATGTCATGGCTACGGCTGGTCGCTTTTTCAAAATTAAGTTTTCCTGCTCGTTAATCAATAATTCACACAAGGAAATTACATTTATATTCAGAATTTCCACGCAAGAGTACGACAATTTGAAAAATTAAGAAACATTCGTTTGTCCAAAATTAATTTACTAAAGAAAAGTGAAAGCTCGGGTAAAATCGTTATTAACAAATTTCCATTTTCCTACAAATAAATTTTAAGGATTCAAAAGCAATAAATTCTATCTGGACCCGCGAATGGTAAAACCCTTTTCTTTATCCCTTCGGCAACCAGCGAATTCTCACAGAAGCCATGAGAATCCAAAATTGTAACGTTCGCAGTTGCGTAATTATTCACGTGTTAACCGCAAACCTTTCAACCTACTCGGGTCATCCACCTCCGCCCATAGTGGAGAAAATACATGCGCGCGTTCGCGTACGCAAGCCTATACTTATCCGGCATTATAGGAGCGCATTAAAAATTCAGTCTCCCATACCTTCACTCGCAATCCTCCCACCCCCTCATTGAAATTTCTAATGCAATCCAAATTTCCATCTCCCCCCAAAAAAAGAGCCAAAAACAAACCGAGTTTACTAAGAAAAAGAAAAAGGAACGTCTCACACACACAATAAGAAACACGGACAAAGAAATCGGCTGCAGCGTCTAACGTGCGCGGAGGCTACCCTTGTGGATTGTTTTCAAGGAGGGTAGCGGCGGCGGCGCTATTGCGGCCGGCTTCTCGCTCGCTCGCGTCTCTATAGAGAGAGAGCCGAGCGATTGCACACCCCTGACTCGCTCGCCCGAGTCTAGGTCGGTCGTTCACCCCGGCGAGCCCCGCTGTACACAGCGCGCTCCCCCTCCGCTACTCCCCGCGCCTCTTTGTGTGTACCCTCCCCGCCGCGCGGGGCGCATGCGCCTCACCCTCGCCCGGTGACGTCACAAGCGATCGCTACCCCGCCGCGTAGGGGAGAGTAAAAGGGTGGGGGGAGAAAGGCTGCCCAACCCCCCTTCAACCCCGACGACGGCCCCACCCCGTGGAAGATACGGCGCAGCGGACGGGGGGAGGGGATGCGCCGGTGTCGGGGATTGGCGTGGGTGAGGGGTGAGCTTTTTCGACTGCACTCGTTGGTAGTTGAACTTAACTGTTTTTTAGTATCTCTGCGCCCCCGCTTTTTCCCCCCCGTTTATTTTTATTTTCGTTGTCAGCCATTACAATGTGATAAATTCTTCTACACCGTCATTTACTTGATACAGTGTAGGGATAAAGGAATTGTACAAGTAAATGCAAAATTTATTTATGTTGAATTTAAAAATTATTTGTAACATAATAATTCGATTAAAAACAATAGTGGATTCTACTCTTATACTAACAGGTTGAAAATAAATCGAAACTCCCTTCCGAAGTGCACTAGTGACATTCAGGGTGCGTTTAGATGACGTCAAATTTAAAATCTTTAAATTTCATTGACTTTTATAGTTGAAATGATATATTGGCAAGCAAACAAATATAATTTATATATAAACTCAAGTTTTCTTAATTACTTATAGACATTTTAAATTTCAAATTTCCCGCCATACTTTTAAGATTTGTATAAAAAATAAAGGGACATCTAAATGCATCCTCAGTTAATTGGAATATTTAAGAAAGCTATGAAGTAATTTCGTAACCAATTATTGTAAAAAAATACTTTGCACACTAAAGGTATGCACAAAAGGAAACTTTTTACGCACAAAGTGTTAACAAATTAAATCTTTAATATAGTCTAGAAGCAATCAGAGGCATTTAAAATTGCACAAATTATAATTAAATTGAATAATTTCTTATTACCATAAATATTAGCCATCAGCGAATTCAAAACCGGCAAGAAATAGTAATTTTCAAAAGCTGCAATCAAAGTAGCGTATAAACTACGCGAAAGCGATTATCGAGCGCTCGGCGTCGCTCGCGAATAATGCAATTAGAAATCGTTTTGCATTGAACTAGTTCATTACACCGATAAACATCGTGGCTCTAACAAGCAGCATAAGTTAATTACGCAAGCACCGAAGGCAGGAACGTCAATAAAGCTGTATCCCGCACCGGCAAACCGCAACCTACCCGCGCCGGGCGCCTCGAACAATGTTGTATCTGGCGGCGGCGGTAAACGGAAGGAAAAAAAAAGAGAGTACGGCCGGATAACTCGGGAGCCCGATCGATGGCCGATCGCCACCAACGAGGAAGAGAAAACAAGGGGGAGGAGATACTTATTTTAACCGGTCGATCGAGTTACCGGTCACGTGCGTTACGCGCCTTCGCGGGTAATCAGGTACATGCGCGCGCCGCGGGGAGTTTCCGGCGACACTCCGATAACCACCTAATG
The DNA here is from genome assembly GCA_900480045.1 of Eurytoma adleriae. Taxonomy (NCBI): domain Eukaryota; kingdom Metazoa; phylum Arthropoda; class Insecta; order Hymenoptera; family Eurytomidae; genus Eurytoma; species Eurytoma adleriae. Next base: position 99,540 of record UXGC01000350.1, read on the forward strand.
ATCGTTAATAATCAGCCTCGCGGACTTTTCCTTTCTTCGTCGGTTAAAGCGGCTGCGCCGATTCGTTTCCTCGGCGGAAAGTGAAAATCGGCTGCCGGAAACGCGCGAGGCTCTTACGCGCTCGGGTTACGCGCGCGCCGATCATTTGCGCGCGATTATGCACATCGGGCAAGATTGGCGCGTAATGCTCTAACGGTAGTCGTGTTTTTTTCTTTTTTAAATTTGTCGAATCGAGTTAATGACCCGATTTTACAGCTCAATTCGTTTTTTGTGAATCCGGATGAATCTTTTTTACGTTATTTGTCGCTTTTTTCTGAGTCAGTGATTGATGGAATTGAACTTTCTATTCTAAGTGCACTTAGGAAAGGTAAATGCCAGCGGCGGACGGTGTATGGTCTTAAAAGCACGGGAGTCTTGTTCGTAAGATATACGTAACCAGAAATTTGCTGCGATAAGTGACCACTCAATCTCAGTTCGACACTTTTGTCGAGAAAATAAAGAACACCACTTTTTGGTTTAGAGTGTCAAGCAAAGGATGTTGCCTCTTCAGTTTAGATTTTGTAGAAAGTTACAACATTCAAATTAGGCAATATGTTATAAAAATCCAAATTAACCAGTGAATCCTAAGATGAAAAATGGAAACTTTTTCCGTTAAAAGAAATCTGTATTCGCTAGAAGAAAAAGAAGAATCGCTGAATGAAAAACCGAAAAAGAATATTGCAAAAAAATGGAATTGAGTCAATTCTGGATTTCCGTGAATTACAGGAAATAAACGTACGAGTTACCGGTAAAAAAATTAGAAAATTGCTACTTAAAAAACTAAATTCAGCCAATCATCGCAGCAAATTCGAATCTAGTATATGCACACAAACTTCTCAAGCCAAACTAACATTCGACCAGCACCGCTAATTTCGCAGTATCTCTCGACGAATCCAAACACAGACACCAACGCGTCGAAAGTTTTACAAACAATCGATCATCGTCCCGACGTAAACACCAACTGTCCCAGATAGGGCAACCGGTTCCCGAGGCGCCGACGCCGCGGCTCCCACCTCCGCGCGAGCTCGAACTATCTAACGGCGCCCCATTGTCAATATCGCGTCTGCTCCCCGTCGGTTATTGTTCACGCTTGACCCGCGCGCAACGAAGACGCCGGGGAGAAAGCATACCGATCCGTGGGCTGATTTACGAGCCGATGGTAAATCACGAGCGCCGATTCTATCGCTCGGCTTCTTTCGCGCCTGGCAGTTTAGCGCTCGGCGTCCGGGTAGTTTAGCGTAGCTTTCGCCTGGAGCTGCGGTGAAGGCAGGTGGAGCGAATGCTCGCTCGGGCTATTCTCGGCTTTGGGGGTACGGGCTTATTGCTCGCGCGCAGTTCGCTGAAGCGCGCCTGCGGTTGACCTAATTCGTCAGCTGCATCGCGCTAATTTTAATGTCAAATAAATTCAGGGGGAACGGTCATGATTTACAATTCCGTTAATATTATTATTAGATGCGCGCATCTAACGCGTAAAACTACTTGTGTAGGTCGCGTAGGCTGCGGCGCTGTACAGCCGACTTCGGAAGTTTAGCGACGCGGTGAACTTGCAATTTACTGGACAAATCACAATGTGTGTTTTTAATTTTAATGTGGATGTCAGTTAAGAATCACGAAGTGTCACTTAATTGTGAATCTCGAAATTTGAAATTTGAAAGCAATAAAAAAGTAGCACGAATTTTTGTAATTATTAATACATTACAGAATCCTATCAATATTTCTTCACTCCAAATATTGATCGGAGAATAAAAAATAAAAAAATTATTTACCACAAACATACACGGAAAAAATAAACAGTAGGTGCAACATTTTACACAGTAGATTCAGTCGTAAAATGTCAAGTTTATTTTACTTTCATAAGTATCTGTAGAAACAACTTTAAAGAAATTTAGAATTTGCTTTTTAGAAATGTAGAATTAGCATTTTAGAAATGCAGGTTTTTGTTTTTCCTATATAAGAAATGTTAATCTTACTGTTTTTATTACCAATAGTTTAAACTATTTTTACTAACGCGAAACAGTTACACTTTCCGTTTACTTTTTCCACGTAAACTAACATACGTCCAGCGTAATTAATTTCTTCCGGAACATACTTGAAATTTTCAAAAAATGGCAATGTTCAAATAAAAAAAAAGATGCTACTTTTCAAGCAAATTCGTCATTTCCGGGGATGTTCCAGAAGAAATCCCTGCTGCCGAGTGTACACCCAAAGTCGCCGCCGCGGCGTTAAGGTTGCACAAAAGGTGAACGCATCGTCGCTTCCTATCCCCTTACGCAACCGATCCCCATCTCTCGCGTTGCGCGCGCGTAATCGGCCGCGCCGCGGAATCGGCGCGTAATTGTTCCCCGCGCGCGCATCCATTCAGCGGCGCGATCGCCTCGTGAATGAACGCACTTGCGCGATAAGCGCCCGGATTAGCTCGGCGCGCCCGTTTTCTCACGGGCGAATTGTTGCGAGGAGACGTAACGATCTTCCCGCGCGCGCGCGAGTCCCTCGGCGTTGCGTATCGCGCGGATTGGAAAAGCGAGGGACTCGATTGTTGCGCGACGCCGTGTAATTACCGTTTTATCGCTTTGAATGCGTTCGCCGTTTTTCTTTCTGAATTAATTTTAATGCGCAGGTATGTACTCCGCCGGGGGATCCGCTTTTTTTATTCGCGTACTCGTGCGTATCTGGATGCCTGATGCATAGAGCGACGGAGAGTAAGGAAACTGTAAAGGGTAAAGCAAATGATCTAACCACCGGCTTACGTAAGCTTCGCTGGTCGATAAGTAAACAAGTGAAGGATTGAGCACATGCATCATGTACTTAGACATAATTAAAGGATACGCTTACGTTGATTACTGGTTATTAGCAAGTTTTAGACGTTAGATTGGCTCTAAACTTTTTGTACTTCTTAAAGCCCATTATGTAATGTGTGCGCATATCTTAGAAAGTTATATTACAAACGTTTGCTTACTTTCAAAATATTAAATTGATTAAAGTCAATTAGTCAGTAAATATCTATAAATAGCATATATAATAATATAGACATTCGACTTATTGCTTCGGGTTATTTTCTCTAAGTTAATAAATACTTCTACCGTTACTTTTATAAATGTTAGTATAAATTATGTAAATAATATTAAACCAATGTTTTGAAAATAAAAATGATATAAAACACATCTACTTTTTTTCATAGATGCCTTTGGAATGTTTCCATATAAAGTCTGGCAATTGAAATTTCTATTGAAAGAAAGTACGCTTTAGAAAGAAAGTTAATTCATTCACTTGCGGGTAGAGATACAAACGCTCAAAGCGTCAAGAAACTCATTAAAATTGTCGTAAAACATTGAAGCAAAATATTCAGGAGAACAAAGTCGTGAAATGGCATGCTGAGAATACAGTGTACGCTGAGACTGATAGATATATAATAAAGACATAATTTACGGTGCGACAGGAATAATATTTAAATCAATTTAAGTATTGAGCAAAGCCTGAAGTATAAACTGCAAAGAAATAACTCGTTTGTAAGCTGCATGTTTATAAAAGAACATTTGTCTTTCGAACACGGGACACGGGTATGCTATAATAAAACAGTCTTGCACCCTGTAGAACATCGAAACTAAGTGTTCCCATGAGTGTACTAGAGAAAGTAGGAGCGGAGAGACTGCATCTATTTAATTTTTTTTCCTACTCACTATACGTTACCCGGCGAAATAACAAATGCTCGATAACAGGCTACTATAGCTCACCTACTTACTACTTGGTATAAATTATAAAAAAAAAAAACTTTCTTTCGATTAAAGTTAAAGAAAATCGTGTTATAATTAAGAAACTAGTAGTTACTATTTAAGAACATTTACTTTTTACACGTAAAAGTTAATGAATTCGTAAATTACTTTTTAATTTAGTACTGACGATGCACAGTTGTGAAGTCATAAAGCTTCAAAAGTTTCACCATTTTTTACCTCGCTCTTTCTTTTCATCATATCCCCGATAATTAATTGCCATCGTACGTTTAAAAAAAAGGGACTCTCGAAAACTCAAACGATCGAGCACCGATCATGCATTTCCCCCGTCGATCGCAGCCGATTTCACACGGACGCACTCGAGCAGCAGCGACGATCGGCCGAAAGAAACCCAAGTCCGAGCGAAAGCCTCGTCCTCTCCAGCCCTTGACCTTCCCCCCGTCTACGGCCGAATTCCTCCTCCGCCGTAACTCGTCCGCAGTCACGGCTCTCCTTAATTGGCGTCGCTCGCGCCCGGTGAAAGGCCGACTCCGCGGGCTCCCTTCGACCTGCCCTGCGGAGCGTGCGAAACGGCGCCTATCGCCTCTTCCGCGAAACTTTCCCCATTGTTTTTCGAAAAATGCGACGACGACGAGGAAGGCGGCGCGGGTCGTCGAACCCGCCGGAAGGACGCGGACCGCGGGTCTTCTTCCGCCTTTGTTCTCAAAAAAAAAAGGAGACACGCCGATTTGACGAGCCTTTGTTCGCGGCGGTTTATCGCGCGCGCGCGAGGCGCCGTTTAACACGCCGCGCCTTTTTTTCGCGCTTCGCTGGGGATCGCAGCGATTAAAGCTAAAGGATCAGTGACTTTGTCGTGGGTGGATCTTAAACAGCTGTTCAAGAAAAATAACAAGTATTTCTTAAAATAATAACATTTTTATGGCTAATTAAAATTTTAAGATTTCGTACCAAAATAATGATACTCTTAACGTACAATTTTCACTTATTTATCAGTTTATTGAAATTGTGTAAATTGAATAATAGACAAATTGTGATACCATCAAATTTAAAAATGAACGTGTAAATACAAAAATAAAATTACTATTAATTAACAGATTAGATAACATTTTTAGATTAAAAACTAAAATTTATATCAGAAAGTTTTTAACCATTCAAATCTCTTATGTGCTTCACAGCATCCTGCCATCGTTTTTATAAGAGAGAATTACTACTTTAATCATAGATCGACACAAAAGCCCTTTGACCCAGACAAGTATCAAGATCCATTTTCGACTACTGACCCACAAAATTTCAAAGTAACAGATTAATCGATCGCCCCCATCGGAACACAAGCGAGTCAATCTTACAAAAGACCTTTTCACCGGAGTCAAACAAACGGACTGAGCCGGGGTTCAACGCTCCGAAAAGCGTCGGTTTTCCGCGCGCCCGTACCGCAACCGCCTTTACGTAACGGAGCGCAAAAAAAAGGCCGAGAGCGCAGAAATATGACGCTGCCGCCCAGTTCGGGCTTACATAAATCCCGGGAAATCGCGGCCCGCCATCTCCGCGGAAAGAAAAAGGCCGTCGAAAATGATGCCGGCGCGAGAAACAAAGCGTCATACACGGCGGGGCTCGAAAGTGAATCGACTAGGTCGCGCCGCGGCGAGCGAGAGCGAGAGAAAGGTCACGCGCGCGCCGACGAGGAAGTGCCGACAATGGGCCTTCTCCGCGGGCACTTTCTAGGCCCGCGCCTCTCCGCGGGCCCCTCTCGTGCGCGCGAGGAGCGCGAGCCCCGTGGGATACCGAAAATTTGAGCGGTTGTACGGCCTCGCGCACCATTGTTAACCGATGTGAGATGAATCGCGATGCAATGCTAGAATCTCGCGAAATGTTGATTAATTTATTTTTAATGAGATTCTCCGGCAGAAATTTCAAATGCATTAGACGAGTACGAAATGACCAGTATTGTAATAGTGCGTTTGTATGGTCGTTAAAAATCTTGGCATTTTTACCACGGTTATTGTACGAATTTAATCATTGACATAATTTGTTGCTGAAACTTAAGGAGTTCAGTGCAGTGAATATTTTTAGTATATTTCATCTAAGTTCAGTTAGTTTTAGCAAAAGATCAAGTCAACGTTAAAATCGAAATAATTAATAATTAAATTTTAATACTTTGCATATTTTATTGTTAAAAACACTAAACAAAATGTTTAATTTTAACAACTTTAAGAATCGTAGAATTACTATATTCAATTTCTTGGAAGTTGCATATTGTCATGAATCATATAATTTATATTAGATGGATATTAGCTTGACCTTTCTCAAGTCAACTACTGAATATCTCAAAATGGTAATATAAAAAAAACAAAAAAGGCATTAGAAACGTAACACCTCAACTAGCTACTTTTACTGAAGTAATCATTGTAATTTTAGTTACATTTTATCACTATGATTACAAGAATTCAAGTGATTTTTTTGTAATGATTACTGATTAAACGATTTCTTACAATCAGTTATAGTAGCCTCTCCAATCGTCTAATCGTGCACCTCAGTCTTAAAGTACATTTATCTATCTGAAGCAGCACACTCAATACCAGGAAATATATACCAGAGTCCCTCTAGTGGTAAATATTTTGCACTGTACTTAGATTAAAGTCAAGTGGCTTTTAATTTAAAATTAAAATTCTTATTTTGAATGTAAGTTGTGAAATACTTGATAAAGATGACTCGAACATTAAAAAACGAACTATGTACAAATTCGAACATCCTTAGATTACTTTAACACTTTTGGGTAAAAAAATTAATTTACGATTTTTTTTTAAAGAAACGGCACAAAATTACAACTACTCTTGAAATTTTTCCATGCACTTCATTAATTAATGATCTGTCTATGAAAAAACTACAATGGTACCATGAAAAATTTACCAAATGATTTCCCTCCGCGTACTATTTGAATAGAGCAAACCTCGTAAAAAGCTCCTACAAATATTTTAACTAACTTAATAACTCAGAAATTTTTTCACATAATTCAAAAATTTGCTATTATACTATTTAATTTACCAGAAATTAACTGAACATATTTCCGAATAAATTGAACACTAAACGTAACGCTAAATCAATAAGCGCTATAATTGAAGCTAGTGACGCAATTAGCTCGCGCGTAACAGCAGCGGCGAATCAATGAACTTTTGCGACAACCTCGGCGTTTCCCGAATCGCGAGAAAAGTGTGACGAAAGAAGCGGGCGAACGCGCCGGCAGAAACCTCCTTGTCACGAGGTGACTTCTTCCTGCTTCGGCGGGAATCGGCCTCGTAACATCCTGTCGGAAGTCCCGGCGTCTAATGCCCCGGGACTACCCGTCGGGTTTGCGCTCTTATCGCGCCGCGGCATCGTGGAGTCTTTTTTTTTTTGTTCATTGTGCGACGACTGCCGACGCGAGGAAAGCTTTTACGTTTGTGATTGTCCGATTTGCCGCTGCTTTCGCCCGGCGAGGTTTTCCTCGAAAGTAGAAAAGTCACAATTTAGAAAGAAACGTAACTACTTCCTTCATAGTTAGAAAAAAATGAATTACAGCTGTTTTTTTCTTTTTAAACTTTGCGTTATTTTGTACTAACATATTTTAGAAAGTTTATTTAGAAAATTTAGAATAAATCTGGAAAAAATATGTTACAGTAAATAGACTCGCAGAGTGGCTGAACAGAAAAGTTACCTTTCTTACAGTAAAAATGACAATACTGGTAGTAATTTTTGTTCGCCAGTATGATTAAACTAATTTTCTCCAAAAAATAAACCGTAAAGCCGCCTCTATAGACGAAAAGCACATTTCAAAAGAGGCATATTTTTGTCATTTTTACAGCACTAGAATAAAGTAAATTCTACCAAAATCTGATAAACTTAAGGTATCTTACAAATGATACCAGGTTATGGAAAAGTTTACTTTTCTCTAGTACTTTAAAAATAGGCCTTTTTTGAATTACACTTTTCTCCGTCGATAAATTCTCCACTCTCAATACATTCGCGCTGCAAAAGCGAAAATACCCGTCCGGAAAAGCTCGGCGGCGCAGAGGATCTCGAATGATCTCTCGCGAAAATGAGAGAGGACGGGGCGGGGTCACGGAGAAGCGAGCACGAGAAAAAGAAAAGAGCGAGAGGAGGCTCGGGCTCGGTATTCTCTTCGCGAATACTCCGTGACCGATCTCGAAACTGGGTCTCGCGGCGAGCTTTTCTCGTCTCGGGCATTCCTCCCTGCCGCTCGGACGGCCTCGGCGACTCGCGCGAGCGAACGGGACGACCGCCACGCTGCGCGCGGTGCATATATAGGCGAGAGCTAGATCGCGCGATGCCTCGCGCGAGGGTCACTGCGTGCCGAGTTTATATTGCGCGCTTCGTTTTCTTGGCGCTTTGAAGACCGTAGGATTATTTCTGCTAATGTAAATTCTAGAAATTCAAGTGGGGCTTTATACGTTCTGAAGCGCGTTCGCTTTGTGGTATAAAATTAATCGATGTAAATTATTTATTTTTATTTAATATAAAGCCTTATTATTTAATGTGCGCAAAATTAATAACAGTATTCATTTATTATTAAGATGTAATACTTAAAATTACGGTGAAATTTTCAGATATTTGGATTAAATGCAGTAAGATTGAAACATGTCGATCATTTATATTTAAATTTATGATAATGGATCGTAAGCATCGTGAATTATTTAATATTTTTATATTTATACAATTATTTAAAATATAAAATTATTGTAAGTTGTATAATTTATACAATTTTACTTATTCTATAGTACAGTTCGTCACTTAGATTTTAAATTAAATAATTGATTTTTCTTCTACTGATAATGTTTTAAAATTTAAGATATAAGTTTCAAGTGACATTAAGATTCTATCAGATTCTATTTTTATTATCAGAAAGTCTATCCTCTGTTCCACGCAATTATATTTTCTAAAAGAGAGATGAGGCAGATGAGAATTATAAAATAAAATACAATACAGTTAGCAATAATTAACAAATAATTGAAGATATATTATTATAAAGGTAAATAAACATAACGGCTTTAGTTTTAACATGAATCATTAAATTCATTGTGCTTTACAATTAAAAGCAGAAATGCAGTAATTTATTTCATTGTGTCCCGCACTCTTTGGTTCAAGTATAGGTATAATTACGATCCATTATGACGAAACTAAAGAAAAACTATTTGTTTCTCTGCAATCAATGTGTGATGTTGGGCAACAAATATTATTTTACTAAATTGATAGTGGACGGTTCAAGTTTTAACGCGGCGGGTTGAAACAAAAGTCTAGGCTTGCATCATCTGTACGAGCGTGAACTGGTGAACGCGGTACCTGTCGGCGCTTTGCCCAACGGTGAAACCCCGAGTGTTGATCGGGTGTAATGCACGCGCGCGAGTTTTTGCCGCACACCACACTCATCTATTTCGACAACAAAGCCACTCGCGAACACACGTCGTTTGACGCTTACACGAATTTACATGAAGCGCGAAGAGGTATTCAGACTATTATATCGCACGAGCGAATTTTACAAGTCTGGCAAATAGCACGAATAGTTGCTTCTATTTCAACAAGTGCATTTCATTCTATTTTCAAACACGTTAAAAATAGTATCCTATTTTATCTAACGGTATACAAAAGTAGTTGGGATTAAAAGAAAGTTTCAAAAATAGATAATAAAAGATAGCTAAATAAATTATCCGTTTAAAAAGAGGACTGCAGTATGTTTCCCCTAAAATATTGTCAATAAGAAGCGATAATTTTTCAAGCTAAGCAAACTCGCCAACAAACGTTTAAGCGCACAAAAGAAAATAAATGAGACGCGATAAGAGTATTAAGAAAACTTACACGCGTAATTCGGGCAATAAAACACCGAGCTAAATCTATCGCGAAGACAGGTGGTCATTCCGATAAAGCACCTTATCCCGCTGAAATAGCGCCCAAGTTAAAGCGCGCGCGGCCGTTACAGCTTTCTCCCGGGCGCGAGTCCCGCGGGCAGGCGATTTTTCACCGGCTCGCTCGCGGCCCCCTTTGTCCCGCGGCTGCGGCGGCTATTAGCCCGCGCGACGCTTCCCACGCGATCGGCGATCGATTCCCGATCGATTCGCTTTGCATCCGAGCGGCCCGCGAGGGATGTGTACACGCGCGCGCGCCGCGACGTTCGAAAGGGAAAGGATGCCTTTTTTTTTAATCCGTCATCCTTTCGCTTTCTACGCGCCGCTTTAGAAATCATTCCGATGTGTATGCGGGATTCTCCTGCGTCTGCTTCCACGATTTCTTATTCAAATCGCACGCGGAGATGCGATACTCTGGGCAAAATTGCGGACGCGCGTGAAAAAATGAATAATCTGTTAGAGGATTCAATAGTAGTTGACTCGAATTTTTTTCTTTTCTCAATTTGAAGTTTATTAACAAAGATATAGCATTTTGCAACTTTTTGACGCCACCACGGCGTAGTGTATTTGTATCGTGCAAAATCGTGACATCAACTGAATTTTCTTAATGCGATATCATTGTTAATAGTCATTAAATTGAAAAAAGATAAAATACTTGTCGATTATCCTATCGCGCGGATATAATGGAATTTTTCATACAGGGAACTTTATTATAACCGGGCATTGATTCTGAAAGTTAGTTATCTCATCGAGCAAAACGAATATTTATATTTACATTTAAATAAAAAAAAGAAAAAATTCATGTATATAACGCGATTAGTTAGATTACCTTTCACTTCCTCCTATCACCATTTCAACGTGTTTTGTAAAAAAAAAGTGTACTACTCCGGAGTAGTTTTGAAAGTCTACCCTTTCAAAAGCAAAATGCGAACCCGGCCGTAACTGCACCGGTGACAAGCGCTCGCGCAATCCGCGCTCGATTTTACGCGAGGTGTGCACGCGTGCAGTATCGATCACCAGAGGTCAGAGATTCGTCTTCGCTGTACACCGTCGCGTTTTTTTGGGTAAATTCGAAATCGACGCGCTGGGCTTTCACCGGCGAGCACCTTCGGATGCACCAGCGATCGATCGATCGATCGATCGTCTCCTCGCGGACTGATTATTTTCTCGAGTCTCGAGTCTCAAGCTGTATAATTCATGGAGTGGCGAAACGTCGCGTGAATTCCAACCTCCTCGCGAGATCGAGGCAGAATCTGTTCTCGATGCGGAAAAAATTGAGCCATTGCAATTGAAAGCAGATTCAAATCGACGCTTCGATCATTGTAACACGATCTCGAATTATTTAGCTTTGCCTGCTGCCTCTGCGGACGACATGAGATGTAAAGTCTCCAGCATCTTAAAATACAAAGTTTGAGGTGTGAACAAAAGTAATTTACTTAAGCTGAAGAATTTTCAGTCAGTTAAACAAAATAAAATTGAAACGTATGTATCTAAAGTCTTGTTTGATATAAAAAAGTGTACATTTAACTCCTGTTTGTAATTAAGTATATTTATGTAATAAGTTGTGTAATTAAGTTTATTTATTATTTATAAAAAAAGTGAAATTTCAAAATTAATTTTTAACGAAATCCATTAATTCTAGTGGCGTTTAACTACTTCAACTTTTGAGACCACTGACGACTTTACTTCTGACATTTAAATAAGATCTCCGGCGTTATTTGAATTGCACTTACATCACCACCTCACCTGCTCAGCGCGAAGTCGAACACACCAGCAAAAAAAAGCGTACGAATGAACTTTTAAAGCTGCACAATGCTTACTTCGATTTGTGCATAGCGACTGAAAAAAAAAAATTCGCAGCGCTCCCGGGACTTTTCCGCGTCCGGATCTCGCGAGGCGAGCGAGCGCGAGCGACACACACGCGCCTCGATTGCGAGCGCGCGCGCTACCAAAGAACTTGAATCTTGACCCAGAAAAAGAGCCGCGCGGCGCTGCGGCCCGCACCGGCCAATTGAGGGCCACTTTTTATTTCGCGGTCATGTTCAATGGCCGCGCGCGCCGTTGCGCCGCTCTCGCGCGCGTGCGATCGGAAATTCTCGGGGGTGTCCCAACGAGGACCTCTCGGGCCTAGCGACGCGTGAAATGGGATTGTTTGGCCGCGCGGGCGTCGAGTTTATTGACCAAATTCAACGTGAAAGTTGAGGTAATGAAATGTGAAAGACGCCGAGGAGGTAATGACGTAAAAGTCAGGTTGAAAGCTTTGAATTACGGGGCTTAGGTCTTCATTTTTCATCTCGTCTTTGTCGGGTTGAGGAGTCTTAAATAAAAGGAATACGAATGAGCAGTGTTAAACGAAATTTATTGATTACGAGTCCCAATCACGATTATTACTTTGCTTTTTAGCGATCATTAAGTAATTTATAACTGCAGTTTATATTTATCGACTGTTAATAAATTAAATGCGAAAAGAGTATTTATTAATATAAAAATGCGTTTCTTTATAATTAAACGTGATTTTTAATTTTATCTACATAATTATAATATAACTACTTTCCAACTAATATAATAACACGTTTTCAAATAAAGTCACAAACGACAAGATCAATTGTATTTAAGAAGTTATTAATTCCACGTAATAACAAATCATTACATATACGTCACTTGGAATTCAATTTATAATTTCGCAAGTATCGGTAATTATTAACGATTATGTTTCCAAATATATTCCAAAAATCGTAAAATAATTTAAAATCTTAAATAAAAAGTCACTTCGTTTGACTGTAAGTAATTATGTATAATCAGTATAGTTATCAGTTGAAGTAGTATTAATTTGATTTTTTTATTTAGTAGAAACTATTTTTTATATATACTGCTAAGTAAAAGCTAATGATTAACTTACGCGGGTTACAACCCATTGAATTTCTGTGATCATTGTAATTAATTGTTATTAAAATTATTTGAATTTTCCTAAAATATCTGGACCACCCGTTGCCGACAGGAGCAAATGAAACAAAAAGTCACACCACACACTTTATTCACGCCTTCCATGGCTCCTCGCTCAAAGCGGGAAACACAAGGTGTATACGCGCGATCGGCCGCCTAGACAAGATCGATCGGGCGCTTTTCAATTCGTCGCTGCGGAGTCGATCTCGTGTCTTCCCCTCTGATTTACGGGGGGAAAGCCGTAGTTTTTTTCCCGCGCTCGGCACCTGCGCGCGATTTCTAAATAGCGATCGCAGTGTCGATTTTCGGCCGAAGTCGATTATAATTTAGCGCCGGCAAAATTGGAGCGAGCGTAATGTCGACCGGCGCTCCCGGGGAAAAGGCAGCTTGATTTATCGCGTCTTTACGGCCCCGGCGTACTTTTCAGTCCGTAAACTGCGCAGCTTCCACCTGTTTATTATCATTTCGAGAAATTGCACTTTTTACTGGGTGTTTGATATTCTGCTATTAATGCACTGCTAAGTTGTATCCATTAGTTATTGTAAATATACTTAAAAATTAAATCTTTGAAAACGACTATCATTTATCTGCGTTGCCGAATGCATACTACGCCTATATGTGAGACAAGAAAAGCTTGTACATAAAAAAATCTTGTATGAAAGGCGATTCTTATCTTGACAGAATTTCTTAATGCAAAATGCTTTTGTTTTTAAATAATTTTTTTAAAATCCGAAAATTACGAGATTCCCGGCTGCAACGAGAATCTCGAACAAATTTCCAGGCTCTTAAAAATCTTCGAAATTCTCGATTTTTTGAAAATTTTCGAGACGAGTCGAGAGCTCGCTTCACCTCGCCGAATATCCCGTCTTCGGTCAAGTCTTATACAAGCCTAACGCGTATACGTCCAGAAGAAATGTCCGCTCTTACCGAATGTCCATTTTTCACGAGCCTCCCTCGTTTGTCTCCGAATCTCCCGGGTATAATCATACCCCGCACAAGTCTTCCCCACCTCGAAACCTCAAAATTTAAATAAAAAAAAAAAAAAAAATGCCGAGGACACTTCGCAACCCTTGACGCCGTACAAAAGCTCCGGCCGAAAGAGAAAACGGACGGGCAACAAAGAGCGCCGTAGGATCCGGTGCCTTTCGAGCCGCCGCTCGCCGTGGAAGGGGCCGAGCGTCCTTTTGAGGCGCGCTGCGGTCCCTTCGTCGCTCCCTCGGCGAGTTTCACTCTCGGCGCGGATAACGGCGCGCGCGAGAGCAAGGGAAAGTAGTTCTGTGAGTCAGTGGGACTTGCGGTATATACGCGCGGACCGAGCCTCGCGGTATAACCTGGCGCGCGCTGCACGCGACGATGACGCGGCGAGATGGAAGTAACTCCCCCTCCTCGCGCTGTTTATTTCCTCCGCGTCTCTCTCCTTCGCGCGACGTACTTATTTTCCTATTCGAGCGGGCCTTTTGTAACTACGCGGTTAAAATTAAACGTCGCTGCTTTTTGTTCGTGTGGGAATGGAAAAGGAGTCGGATGATTTTTCCTTCTGCTTTCGCTTTTTCTCGTATGTTACTTTAAAATTTTTTATATTTTGAGGTTTAGTATAATGTTGTTTTACCTTAAATTGCGTTACATAATGGAAACAATTATTTTTCAAAGTTTACATAACGATCGAAGGAGCGAGCCGTATGAAAAGTCGGAGTAAGTTATGGATTAGCGGTCGAACAATAGCTGAGAAATAGCGACGATTAAAAAAACGATTCCGCGTATGCTGCAACATCGGAAAGGAGGAGCCGCCTGGTTATACTCGACGAAATTACGCGGGGTCGTCATCTCGCCCGAAGATGCAGCCGCGGCCTGGGAAAGGATCGAGCGCTAATGAATAAGCGCATTTGGCGCTCGCATACCGCGAAAACTATCGCCGATTAATGGCTCTTTTGTGGCGGCGATTTGTTCGGATCCATTGTTGTTTACTCGACAACGTGGAATTAGACATTCGACGTTCACTTGATTGATAATTGTTTAATCAAATGTGCATATTAGATGGACTGTCGGGGCTCCGAGCGCTTCTCCGATGAAATTTCATCAATGGAGCAGTTAGCAATTCACATGACGTACTACATGTACGCCGACGATTTCTAGTGCTTCGATTTCTGAGAAATGATTTTGCGATATTAATGTATAAGTATTGGTAATGTAGGAATTATTCAGTGATTCATAAATATTTGAATTTATATTTAATATACAATCAAATAAAAACTACGAGTGAGAAATAAACTTGGAGTTTTAATAGCGTCGATGTATGCTGCGCAAAATTGAAGGTTGAATAAAATGTAACGATAAAAAGGTGAGATGACGCAAGTAAACATAAATATTTCGCGTTCGTTTGAAAATTTAATAAAACTTCAATCATTAAGATACAATGTATACGAAACTCCTGTTCGAAATGTAATGAAACGAGATAATAAAAATAATTATTTTAATATACGCGTACTAAAAAAATAATTATCGATTATCGCTGATCGTAAAAAAACAAGAAATATTGAGCAAAATGTACCTCCCTCTCGAAAGAAACAAGCGCGACCTAGACAAAGCGCGCGAGCGGTAAGCGACAGTTAAGACGCGAAAATAGTCCCCGGCGGGCAATAAATTTGCAAAAATGAATTAGTAAGCCCCGGCCTCTCGCGGTTTTCGCGCAAGTAAAATAACCGAGCAGCTCGTCCCGACGTACATCGTGATTTCCGAGAAATGTGGTACATCGCAAACGAAGCTGACCTGAAAATGCAATCGCATCCAGCGGTCGATTGACGCAGGGGAGATGGCGCCTTCGTTTAAACGAGCCCTCGAAGGTTGTAAATAAAATGAAATTCTCGTATTTTTTTTCGATATTTGCGATTCGAAGGGCGAGAATCTCAAGGATGAGTACGTCGCCTATACCTTACAGATGCGTAACCGCAAAAAAAGTAGCATCATGTTTAATAAGTTTACATTAGTTTAAAAATTGTACTTCGCAGATAAGGTCCCTCGTAGAGAAAAGTTTCACTTTAAAAAAATATCATGGATTTAAAATGAAACCTCCTGGGTAACTTCAAATCTTACACCCAAGCCTGCAGTCGTCACATTCATCTCAACAACGATCGAGTCCATTAGTCTCGTGCTGATGCAATCGAAATCGAAGTACTCGCATTATAAACCGCGAAAAACGCAATTTTAAAAGACTACACGCTCAGCCTGCTAATTCAATAATCGCGCGGCTCGAAACTTCTCGATCGACGCGATAAAAAAAACGGAGTCGCAGCGTCAGAAGGAAAAAAAACGGCGTCTAGTTTTGCATAAGCGCCGTAAAAAAAATTCCACGCATGTATTATCGAAGAATTTATGGCCGCCTCGGCAGAGTTCATCAGACTCGCCTATCCTCGCCAAGGGGAAGGTAAAGCCGGCGCATTACCATTCGAACAAAGAGCCGGAGATAAACGAAGGAAAAAAAATAAGAGCCATAGCCGAGAAAATCCGCGCCAGATGCGAGCGACAGAGAGAGAGAAAAGATCGTCGTCGACTTTTCCTCGGCGGTGCGGCGCGGTTTTCCTCTCGCGCAAACCGGCCTCTTTTGAGGTCAGGGCTGGACGCCCCGCTCGGGGATCCTTGTTACGTCGCGCCGTCGACCAAGGAGCCTCCCCGGCGACCTTCGCGCGGCGCATACTCTTCTCCCAGATGCGCGCGGCAGATCCTTGCCTGCGCCGAGGCTGCGCTCCCGTTCCTCTTATCTCTTTCTTTCTCTTCTCGGCTGCGTGTAGTATACATTTTTTTACTTCGAGTTTTAAAAATTTCGCTTTTAAGGCCTTCGAAAATCGAAGTCACGAGGGGGAGTTTGAAGTGATTTTTATGGACGAGTTTTGCCGCGGGAGTTGCGTAAACAAGTGCGAGAAGTTGCTTGAAGTTGAAGGAAAATAAGCGTGACGTAAGAGCAGGAGTTGGAGAGAAAATGTCGGAGTTTAATGATTGCTTAGAGGACATAACGACTAGTTTTATTTTTGCAAATGAATTGAGCAGACTTACTATTTTTTTTCCTTCGTCTTACTATTCAGGCCTGTTACTACTTATATACTATTTAAGTGGCTTTCATTAAAATCCGGTAAATTTAAATTTAGTACGCGACAAAGAGATGACAAGTTAATCTTCCGTTCCACCAGGATGTTAAAGCTTCGTGAAGAGAGAAACTAAAATTTTAGTTGGAAGCCTCAAAAGAGCCCCGTTGATTGGTCGAAGGAATCCTTTTACGTAAAGAGGTGAAGCAGCGATTTTACGAGCTTACAAAGTGGAAATTTCCTTCCAAAATGCTCGGCTAGAATATTTCCCATTCGATTTCCCTCGCCGCATTATTCGATCTCGCTTATAATCTTTCGGATCACCAGAAAATCACGAGCATTAAGCAACGCGAGTCATTAATTATGCAGACCTTTTATAAGCAAAATTATTTATCCGTTTGTGGTGTGTCGTAACAAAAAGGAAAACTGAATTAGTATCGGAATTTTTTTTTCCTCCGTGGAATATTAAATTTACATTAAATTATATCCTTAATGAGCAAGTTATTCCTTCATAAAAAGTCAATGTGCTTTTTATTGTCGACAGTTTTATGCCTTTGGTGATTGATTATTTAAAAATCTACTTTTCTTCGTTATTTTATACCTTTGAAGTTTTCCTGCACAATCAATTATCAAATAAAGATTTCATTTCTAATATCATATTATTTCTAATCCTTAAAATATTTAAAAGCAGCATGCGCGCACTTATTGCTCAAACACTTTTAAAAAAGAAACCAGTCACACCTAGTTATCGATACAATACAGCAATTTACAATTTAAAGACCCATCGACAGGCCGCAAACGATGACATTACCGATCAACATTGTAACAGACCAATTACACAATGAACTCGCTCCTCGGCGAACAAAAGAAATCCCCGCGGCTCATAAATCAGCGACGAAATTCGCTCGCGCATTCCTGCGCGGGCGATACGCGCGCGCAGCCTTTGCCCGTGACCGTGCGGTCTACCTGCGCGCGCGAGGCGATCGGGAGAGCGAATGAAAAAAAAAAGTACGAAGGAAGGGGGGAAGGCGCTCGCGCGCCCGTAAAAAGTGAATGTCAACGGCCGCTGACCGTGGACCCGGCGAGCGTAGGTAGCGAGGAGTCCTGGGAGCCCCGCGGAAGGTGAAAGTTTTTCGGGTTGTATCGAGAGCGAGGCGCGCGCGCGGGGCACATCGCGTGGCCTAGACCGTGCAGCCGCGCAAGAATACACAACTCGGCCGAGCCGTTGCGTCGCGCGCGGCTCTCTCGGCGCGCTTTCTCTTTTCGCGGCGCGGATTATGCCCGAGCGCGCGCGGACGCGGAGCGGAGAAAAAAAGCGAGAGCGCGTGGGCGTGGGCCGACGCCTCCTCCTTTGTCTAGGTCTAGGAGGCGCTCGCTCGTGTCTTTTTTTTTTGTCGACGACGAGTTGACCGCGTGGGACGGAGCTTCGCTTCTGGCTCTATTCTTCGGCGACTTCGGGAAAGTTCAGCGGTGCATTGTTCGACCTGATAATTGAAACCATGCGGAATAGCGTTTTAAAGTGTCTAAACGATTTTATAATAAAGTCTTTAGATGCACAATGATAAGTTTGATAAAACTAGCGAAATCGAGCGTGCTTTTCGTGCTCAGGTGACCCGTGTATATTTATTCAGCTGAGATGCTTTTAAATGCTTCACAACATCTATCGTCTTTTTTAAGAGAAGAGGAGCCAATCTAATGGCGATTTTAAATGCTCCACAACATTGTATCATAGTTTTTTTTAGAGAGGAGGATTAAGTCCTACTTTATTTGATAAAATCCATTCAAACTAAATTCTGTGAATGGAGTGTATAAATTTTAAAGGCTTTAACAAAATATTTCGCTCGTTATAATAGCGTCAAATAAATAGAGCTGTGCTTTATACATTCATTAAAGCTTACTGAGGAGTAAGTATGACTTGGACGCTTTAGAAAAAAAATTCATTTTACTACGTAGTAAACACTGTATTTATAACGGCGGTGTATACGCTAAAGCCTTCAAAATATTCTTTTATTTATAATACGAAGGATGATCAACGTATTACATCGCTCCGTGTGAAGTTTATTTTTAAAGAAAAAAAAACTATACAAAAATGAAAAAAAAATGTTCCATCGTGTAAGCGGCGTGCCACTGGTATTTTCACATTAACAAGCAATAAGTGCACGTAAAAAGAAAGTGAGTAAAAAAGAAGCTGGTCTTTCATTGAAGCTTTCACGCTTGACCGCTCAAGGAAGCTCATCACTGCCGAGCCGAGAGGCGCCCCGGGAATCTCGTGAATCAAAAAAGGCCAAGAAGACGGGGGAGAAAAAAGCTGCGAGACGTGCTCGGCCTCGCGCGCCCCTAGAGCACGTCCGCTGCGCTTGCAAGTGTCTCGGCAGTCATGCCGGCCAACCCAGTTCGCCTCAATGGAAAAGATGGGCGCCCCGCACAGAATCGGCCGGCAATGATTAAGGTTTTTCAAGCAGCGACTTGTGGAGCCATTTATTTTTCAAGCCGCCACCGACGACTTCTCGTTTCTGGTGTGTTCGTACTACGTTAATTCGTGAAGTTCGCGGATCGTTCTGTTATGTAGCCTAAGTCATGCTCCTATTAAGTACAGTAAGAGATTAATCAGCATTCGCAGTAACTTGTGTGTTTGCGAGTTAAGTCATAGTTTATGAAATGATAAATCAAATGCGATCGAATGATTAATGGAACAAATGCGGTTGTATACCTGAAAGATGAATAGTTATCCTTGCTAATGCCACCTTAATACGACTAAAATCAATGCTACTGCGGCCGCTGTTAGACTATGCTGTGAGATTTAAATTCTTAATGTGCATATTTGAATTTCTTTCTCAATATTCATAAATGAAAAATAATCATAAATCAGCTTAAAAATATAGAAAATCTAAAACTACTAATTTCATCATATTACATTTCTACTGCACTGAGAAAATAGAGGAAAATTCCTATAAATTCTTGGAGGTGGAGGACAGACTTTAATCCTGATAAAAATTACCATAATAAATTTTGGAAAAATATAGCAATTCTTTTCAGGTTTCCAGTATACCTTGTATCTCAAATAATTTATTGTAATTTTTCCTCTATTATTTTTCTGAGTGTGAAAATAGCTTCAGTAAGATAAATAAGTAAGCATAAAAAACATTAAGTAACATTCATCGATCCACCTAATCTCTAAAAAAATGACACCTTTGAAAAACTCAAGCTTCTTCAGTAAAAAAAAACTCGACTTTCACGCGTCCGAACTAAAAATCCCCGCCTCGCGTCGCAAGCTCGAAAAAAGCTGCATCGCAGTCGGTCAGCGGTCCGTACACACATACACACGTGAAGTCGAGTGCTCGCGCACCCCGAGGCGCTGCATCGCCGCTCGGCTCACTCGGGCAGTAGTAGTCGGCTCTTCGGCCGCGGCCGCGAGTGCATCGCTCCTCTCCCTCTACCTATCCTAGCCTCGAGAGCGCCCGCGCGCACACGCGGCACCTATATTTTCCCCACCTCGGGGCTCGAGAGCCTCCCCGGCGCCGTCGACCCTGGCGCTCGGCGGCGAGAGGGTTTTCCTCCTCTCCGGCGGCGGCGGTGGCGACCGAGAGGGGGCCACCCGGGTGCCTCGGCGCGCCGCGTCCCGCCGCGGCAGTGCCGTCGTCGGCGGCGTGCGCGCGCGGCCCACCCGAGAGCCAGAGCTCCCGCTCCCTCGCGCGCGCGCTCGTCCGCTCGTCGTCGCCCCCGATCAGTCGGCCCGCCGTCGCCCTACCTCGCGCGCGCGTCACGTGGGGAACGCGGCCCTCCCTCCCCGCCCGCGAGGACTATTTTTCCTTGATCTCGAATTGAAACAGAAAAAAAACGTAAACACAGTACACAGCACTGCCAATGCCGTGATGCGCTAGTGCGCACTATCCCCAAAGATCGGCGATCGGCTCCCGAATTTACCTGTATCCGTTAAGCACACTGCCCAGTGGACTCGGACCCAAACCGAGAAGACTGCCCCGACCGAGCAACGACCGACTTTACACCCACTGCCCCGCGGACTCTCGGCAAGACTGGAGGCTCCATCACCGAATTACCTGCGCAACTTCGAAAGTGCTGCAGCTCCACGGAGGCAGGATCAGAAATAAAAAAAAATAGGAGGAAAACACAGAAAGCGAAAAGAAAAGCGGAAGCCCGCGCGAAGTAAAAGCTTGCTCCGGCGCAAGCATACACGAGCGGGTAGGAGAGTAGGAGGCCGACGCGGAGGTGGGGGAGCTTAAAGTGCGTCGCCGTGTGCAGAGGCAGCGGCGAGGAGAGAGACGGGGATAGAGGAGCGAGAGAGAGAAAGAGAGAGGGAGAAAGCAGAGTGACGGCGAGAGCGGGTCGCTCGATAGAGCGACAAGGTGCATCGCACTCTCGGCCTTCCGTCCGCGAAATCGAAAACCGCGCGCTCCTTGCGGCGTAACGCCGACGCTCCTCTCCTCAGTGCCGACCGAAACGCCGGTACGACCGAGGCGCGGGTTAAAAAATTCGGTGCCGCCGCGAGATCGAAAGTGGCGATCCCTCGCACCCGGTGAACTTTGGAGCGGTGCTGCGCGGCTCTTCTCTCGCTCTTTTTTTTTTCGTCGTCGCCGACGCTCGCACCGCCTGACGTAACGAGCGCGTAACTCGCAGTGCGACGACGGGATCGTGACCCAATTTTCGCGCGAACGCTCGGACACGAAGAGAATCGAGCGGCCGCTCCGTCAGTTCTCTTGTGTTTTCGCGCCGCCGCGGCTTGTGAGGGCATTACTATGCTGCCAGTTCAGTTCAGTGTGAGTTTGTTGATCGATCGTTGGAGTTTGAAATTTTAATAGTGCTTGAAGATCGAGGGGAAATCTAGTGTCGGTGCGCAAGATTCGAACGAGGAGAGATGTAACTTTAAAGGTGCATTTAAAAATCTTCGCGTTAGTCAAGAA
This sequence comes from Eurytoma adleriae, assembly GCA_900480045.1. Lineage (NCBI taxonomy): Eukaryota > Metazoa > Arthropoda > Insecta > Hymenoptera > Eurytomidae > Eurytoma > Eurytoma adleriae. Next base: position 121,139 of record UXGC01000350.1, read on the forward strand.
GAAAAGTGAGCGTCCTGTTTTTTTTCCTTCAAAAAGTTAAAAAAAGTTGTAATAATCGTGATAAAAAAAAGTGTTCTATCAGTAGAAAAAAAATATATATACCGAACATTGCGTGCGCTAATTCCCTTGGAATGTGCGCTCGAATCAAAACTTTCGCATTTACAAACGAGATAATGCATCCGAATTAAACCGCAATAACGAGAGAGAAAATAGCGCGAGCGAGGAAGGCGCGCGGAAGGAGGGGGAGAGATTATCGCATGAATGGAGAGGATGCGGTGGATGAAGCGGGGACAAAGGACCGACCGTTTTCCCCGGACGAGGAGCACGTGTGGCGCATCCCCTGCTTTCCTTCCGGTTATGGCCAGCGATACGCCGCGGTACCGTTAGCCTCCACGAGGACCCCAGGGTCTCGACGCCAGATTCTCAGCGGGGCGACTTACACCGAGCACCTGGCGGCTGGAGATTTCGTGTTTTGGATGTTTTAAGCAAAAAAAGATGTGAGTGCCCACCCACTTATTAAATCTTGCTGCGAATGAAAGTGAAACTTTTGGCTTCGCTTAAGCAGATGGCAGTTTTATTTCCGGTTTTAGTATTTAAATCAAGTCATTATAAAAATACGCGTCTTCGTTCGTGCAGTATTGAGATTTTTGTAGAAGGTCCTGGGAATGAAAGAGAAATTTTGTGTTTCTTAAACAGATGGCAATTTCATTTCAGATATTAGAATTACTACTAAAATTTTTATATACACATTTTTCTTAGTTTAGTGCAACCTGCAGAATGATCATTTTTAAATTTATATAAAATCTTAAAATATTTTTTTAACCCTTTAGTCGCCATGTTAAGATCCAATGAGTTGCAGCACCTCAAATTTTTTTATGTATGACATTATTATTAAAACGTTTAAAAACAAGTACTTTTAAATTTTCTACAAAAGTAATGAATAACTTTATTTCACATCGGTACTGATTTTTTTCACTACAAACAAAAATATTAAATAAATACTCTTTCAAAATTTTACTTACATATGAACGTAACACCGGCAATTACAGGGTTAAAAAAACATAAACAGAAAAGAGTCCTTCATTATGATATAAATTTATTTCAATTAAAAGTACACATCCGCCTATAAATTACCGCAACCCAAACGCACGTCGTTACACCGTCCGCATCCCGATGCAAAGAGCCACTCGGCAAAAGCAAAAAGGCAAGCGGACTCGCGTAAAGTCATCGCGTCGTCGCGCCGAAACGAGGAAGCGAAAACGCGCGAAGGAACAGAGCGCGCGCCGAGACTTTAAATGGCGCTCGAAGGAAAGGTCTAGGTCGTCGGGGCGCGTGCGTCGCGCGGCCTTCCGAAAAGCGAGCCGCCGTGCGAATTCGTTAAGCAAATTTTTGGCCGAAGGACGCGAGACGGGCAGCGTGCGTGCGCGCGCCGCGACGAGGAAGGAACTTCGACGCGAGGACAGGCGATGCTCGCCTCCTTTCTTCCGCGCGCACCTCTGCCTCTTTCGCGGAGAGTTTATCAGCCTCCGTCTCTTTAATTTCGTTTTTTTTAGCAGCCTCGAACCTTTAGTCTTGACCCGCGGTCAGATGCATGGATTCGGTGATTCGGGAATTTATGGCGACAAATTTTTTTCGTTCATTTCTGGGAAGAGTGGACGATTCTTTTTTAGGGGCTTAATAAGTAGTTTTTAGAGTTTGGGATGTTTTTTGGTGCGTTTTTATTAACCGTGTTTTAATTATTAATAGAATTATTTTAATATTCATATGCGGAAGTGCATAAACAATTTTATGTATATATTATACTTTGGAAATAAGAAGAAATTTATTTTCGCTGGATATTTAAATTTAGATGAAATCAAAATAAAAGTGACAAGATTTAAATCTAAAAGTTGTGTTTTTTAATCATAGTTTATGTACCAGTAATAAAATATTATAGAATAAAACTTTTGTCGCTAGAGTACAATAGAGTACGGACACTAGAGTACTTTGAATAGTTTAAAACCGATTGATTCGTTCGAAATGCAAAGCGCTATTGAGTAGCAGTTCCCTTTTTCTCGAGTACTCTTTACGTAAACTGCAAAGCCTAGAAATGTCGCTCGTGCATCTTTACCGCCCGTCAAAAACAGTCGCAAGATTTTCTCGAATCGCCAATGAGGGCAGAAGATGCAACGTGACTTCGATCTTGCAGTCGTTTCACTCCCATCGATCCGTTTGGGTTTTGCCGATGAACGCGAAATTTTTTGTTGTACAGTAGATTTCAACATTTTACAGATTGTTTTGCAGAAAAAATTGTACAACTCAATTGACAAAAGAATAAAATGTTTACCATCAAGCTTACGTAAGCCTTCGTTTAGTCACCTGTTAGAGATTTATTTGAGACCTCTCGCTTGGGCTTTAGAACCTATTTGCTATTTTGCTTTCAAGAGTGCAGGTCTAAGGCGTCGAGCGAAAACAATGTTCAACTCGAACTGTAAATTAGCTTAACGCCGCAGTATTTTAGTGCACGCGTAAAAAGTGAATATTTCACTTGATACAGGGTCGCGCACAGGGTCGGCGACTGGCAAAAAGTCGCCGTCTAGTCTTACAAGACGAAATAAATGTCATTATTATTCACTTTTTATCGAGTCGCAACTCTGACTTCTTAATTTCCTATCGTTGATTGACGTATAAGGAACAGAGCGAGTAAAACCGACGATTTTTTATTGTTTACTCGCAAACAAGAAATAAATACTTCGCTAAAGAATTAAACTCGTTGAAACGACCAGCTAACAAATGCACATGCATTTGTACGCTTTATGCACTATTCATCCGCCGAAAAACAACAACAGTCAGAGATTCACCGGGAAATCCTCGAAAACAGCGACCCGCCCGCCAAACTAAATCGGGCAGTAATTTAAAAACCGTCGCGGCTGCTCAAAAAACAAACAGTTTTCGAATTTTTTATAAGGAAAAAAAGGGAAAAAAGACCGGACGGCCGGGTAAAACGCGCGAACTGACGTCAGCGGGTAGCATGTGGAAAAGCGCGCAACGACCTCAGAGTGGCGGCGCGGCTGCGGTGAGAGGCCGCCGCTGCAGGCCACGAGAGCTATTCTGGCGGATGAGCGCAGTCGTCGGGCCGACGTTCCAATCTAGCCCGATGCTGAATATTTCATTCTTTATATCTCTTTGTTCGCTCGAAAGCTGCGCGACTTTTTCTATTAGCTCTACCCGTGCCTCTGTGTATACACCGGGGAAATGCATTTCTCGTGATCGCACAATGGCTCCGTGCGATGAACCGCCTCACTGGATCAGCGTTACAAATTATACTTTTTAAGATACATATCTCTGGGTTTTTAATCTGGATAAAATGGTGTAAATTTTATGATTTTTGGAATAGGGGATAATGGAATGCATAGAAAAGTTATTTAGAAAAGTTTAATGCCGTCTGACCGATTTCCATTTATGTGGACAGTAATTTTTTAGTTTCAGTTGATATACTATGTTTATTGTTTGATAAGAATTTTAGAAACTTAATAAATTGAACGGTGCCAAAAAAGTGTTTTTTAGTCCTAACATAAATACAAATAAAAAATTTTTAAAAATAGATTTTTTTTACTTTACTTAAGGTGAATCATTTCTAAGTTAGAAAAAAAATCGTGACATATCCTAGAATATAACGCCGGTCTGAAGAGATTAATCTATTCAATATTTAATAATAATGGACATAAAATCAAAATTTTGTTTATCACTAAAAAAAATTTACTTCTACTCATTTCCGTTATTTTTTACATTTTATGATTCCATCAGTCATATTATTCCTGGGTATCCCATGTCCCGCCCCAGATATAACTGCGTATAAATAAATTAAACGTTCGTCATTCACAGAGAACACTAGTCACATCGCGATAGCAATGCATTTTTCATTTCGACGCATTCAACAAGTGTCTCCAAGTATATCCCACTATCATCTTAGTCACTGTTGCCTACGCAAAAAAAAGCAAACCTCCCGAGCCAACAGAAATAAACGAGTCGTTGGCATCTCTAAAAAAAAAGTTCATTATCTCGTCATCGCGCGCACTATCGAGGCGCGATCGGCGCGGCGATTCGCGCGCCGGTACATAATGCGCGCGAATCGTGACGCGCAACCCTCTCCTCTCGGCCGGTGACGGTTGGGATAGGTCCGGGAGCCGTCGCGTAACGCCGGCGATACGTAAGCCTCCTCGGCTCGCTATTTCGGTGCGCGCGCGCGACGCGTCGACGGCGATTACGTCGGCCGGAGGCGCGCGATAGCGCCGGGACGGTGAGTCGCGAATTGTACGCGCGAGGGCGGACGACGTGCACGCGCACACGCGCATCCGAGAGGAATTCGATATAGTGCATTATCAGCGCACGAATACGAAAAATAAAAAAAAATAAACAGCAGATGCAGCATTTTAGCTGTAAAATGTCAAGTTTATTTTACTTTAATATATAAGAATCTGTAGAAACAGCTTTAAAAAATGTAGAATTTACTTTTTAGAAACGCAATATTTACTTTTTAGAAATGTAGATTTAGCGTTAAAGTGTTTATTTTTATAATAATTTTCTTACTTCTTCTAATCAATTAACTATTTTAATAGTGCTAAACATTTAGATTGGCTGTTTATTTTTTTCCGAGAAAGTGTACATTTTTTAATTTTTCGCGGATAAACAATGTTTAATTTTTACGAGCGGTGTGTTTACAAACTTCGAAGCTTTTTTTAAAAGTCGCGAGACTTGTTATTAGATAACACCGCGGTAAAAATGGAAACAGTCGCGGCGATGAGCAGTTACCTAGTTTGATTTATTGTTCTTTGTCCGCCGGGAATCGACTAGATAAAATAGTTAACAGGGGTATCTCTCTAAATTTTTATTCTTCCTTCGTTCGACCCGACGTAAAAAAAAAGATGCAGACAAACATTGATAAAGACCGCGAGGCAGCAGTACATTGCAAACAAAACGCCGGGAATCGAGCGTTTAATTTTAACGATCGCGACACCGCAAATAAAGCAGTCGATTTTTCATCGAAAACTTTTATAAGCCGGCATCCGAGTTTAAATAAACTCGCTGCCGCCGCGAAGCAGACAATTGGCCGGGGGTAAATTAAATTCCCCGCGAAAGTCGGTCAACGAAATATTCCCAAAGGGACGTCCGCGGTGTAAGATTATTTTCCGCCTTATAGCAGCCCCGGCGCAAAGAAAAGAAGAAGAGTCTAGGAGATGGAGAGAGTCAGCGAGAGTCGCGTAATTAGCCGAGACGCGAGAGTAGGAACTCGAGCCAACCTTCGCCTCGGCGCAATATTTATTCGCTCCCTCGCATCCGCGATGTAAGTAGCTTGTTTACCGGCGCGGGGAGGCGGACGAGCAGGCGATGCACTGCCCTCGTTATGACTGGAGGGGGGAAGAAACAAATCTGCTGCCGCGGAAAAAAAAATTAACGCTCAGCCGCGTACAATGGGGGATCGATGGGTTTTATTTGCTCCAGAAGAAATAGTTCGAGAAGAATGCGTATAACAGCGCTGGCGTTGTGAAACTCGACGTCGTCAATTTGTCGTTGCGCAATAATTGTTACATGTTGTTTTGGTAATGCCGGCGAGGCTATAAATAGAAATTATGTCACATCAATTTTACTTCGTTGAGTAAAATCCAAAGATCAATAAATTTATCCCCCGTAACGCTCAACCTCTACGTCACATTTATCGATTTTCCCGGACACTTAAAATATGTACTCAAATTAATGTACCTACGAAAATTTTGTCGAGTCACTTCGAATTGGTATTAAAAAACCAAACGAAAGGATCGCGAGGTTTAAAGAAAAATCGCGCGAGTGACGTAGGCCGCAGTCGGTAGCCTCGCGTGGAGTCGACGCATCGGCGCGGCGACTATAACCGGCTCGATCGGGCCGTATAGAGGCCACGTGCGCAGAAGCGAGTCGCGGGGCGGCAGATAACGCACGGCTCGCGCACTCTCGCGACCTATGCCAATCTCTCGAACTAAATATATCCGTGGCTTATTCGCGTCTCCGTCGCCGCCGGTGCCCTCAGCGCAACTAACCGATGCTCTGTAACGCAGCCAACCTGCCTACCTACCTTCCGATGTCACGTCCGACCGACTGTTACTACTTAACGTGACAATTAATTGCGCCTAAAGAATTTACGAATGTAACTTTCTTTTTTGACGAAAATAATATGATGACTTGTTCGCTTGTGGATGCATGATTAATTCCTTTCGACGTCTGGACAAAATGACTCTTACTACTTATTTCAACAACATTATAGTTTATTTATTCTTATTATAGTTTATTTTTAAGAGTTATCAGCAATTTCTTTCAATAAAAAGTATTTAAAAATTCACTTGCGTGGCAAAAAAGTTAATTCCTTCAGATGTCTTACCAACCCGACTGTTACTACTTATTTACTACTGTGACTAGTTACTACTTCGACTGATACTACTTTTATGTTTAAAAGTTTATAAATCTGCAATTTATTTTATTAAAATGATTTCAGGATTAACTTGAATAGAACAATAGTTAATTTCTTTCTATGTCCCATCACACCATCTGTTACTACTTAACGTGGCAATTAGTTACGCTTAAAGAATTTATGAATGTAACGTTCTTTTTTGATGAAAATAATATGACGAATTGTTCACTTGTGGATGCATGATTAATTCCTTTCGACGTCTGGACAAAGTGACTGTTACTACTTATTTTGACAATATTATAGTTTATTTTTAAGAGTTTATATAAATCAGCAATTTCTTTCAATAAAAAGTATTTAAGAATTCACTTTTTTGGCAAAAAAGTTAATTCCTTCAGATGTCTTACCAACCCGACTGTTACTACTTATTTACTACTGTTACTAGTTATTACTTCGACTGACACTACTTTTATGTTTAAAAGTTTAAATCTGCAATTTATTTTATTAAAATGATTTCAGGATTTACCTGAATAGAGCAATAGTTAATTTCTTCCTATGTCCCATCACACCGTCTGTTACTACTTAATATCTTATTTTAGATTTACTAGCAAAATCCAACGCGCTTCGCGTATTGATTTTGAATGTTGGCTTTTACTTTTTGAATTTTAGTTAAATTACATAAGCACATAATTTGCTGATCTGATTAATTAATTATACATTCAAAAAGCTAACTAGAAATTTAAAGCTGTAATAATTTATTTAAACTGGCAGGAACATTGAACTAAGCAATTTTATCATGAAACATAGTATTAAGTTCATCGCATTTACAATGTAAATAAAATAATAGAGTTTTGATAAAAAAAAGAAGAATAATCGCGACGAGAAGATCGAATGTACATTAAATTTCGAGCGATTCCATCAACGTAGCGAATTAATTTGCGTGTGAATTACGAATTTTCCGCGAACTATCTGGCGACCGGATCGAACGCATAAACCCGTGCCCGCTTATACGTTCAAGGCGTGAACTCCTGTATTTTGCATGCATACTTTGCAAATCACGACCGTGGAAACGAGTCGGACCGAGACTGATCGCGCAATTCATTCTAGTATATGCGCAGCTACTCGTGATTGTAGTTTTCCGTTTTCATAAAATAACAAACTGCACTTTTAGAAAATTGCGCATCCAATCTATTAATAAAAAAAGTTTTAGAACAACATTTTAAACAATTCGTAGGCGACAAATAAGTTTCTTTCTAAACGAATAATGAAATTGTCAACTTTTTCAAGTATTATTCATTAATAAAATCTCATGACAATAAAGTAAAATTAACCTTCCCTATTTAAAAATTTATGGAAACAGCTATTTGAAAGCTACGAGTATTAGTTTCGTTATTTATTTTCAGAATTATGAATAATTTCTGGACGTAGCGCATAAAAAAAAATCATTATAATGAAATAGCACTTAAAAGTCCTTCCTCAGTCGCACTCATCCGAAACTCCCGCAATAAAAAATATATGCTTTCAAATATCAAGGACCGTGAGAGATTCACTATCAAGAAGAGGACTCTCTTATTCTCGTAAATCCCATCGAAGACCTTCGCCGAAATTAGCCGGGAGGGTCTTCGCTGGTCCTAAAGCCGATTCCATCAAAGTGCCTCTTTCTCGTCCCTCTATACTAATTACTTCAATTTCCGATGACGAATAATCTCAGAAACTAGAACAATCGTAAAGTCGCTTATCAAACGATATCGATTTTACGCTTTCGGAGTTTCGATATTTCAGTAACAAGCGAATGCTCCGACGCCTGTTAAACTTTTATGATGTCGGTACGCGCGAGAATTACGTTGCCAAAATCTTAATATATGTCGCATTAATCTGCCGGTAGGCCGGGTCCCCATTGCACTTCTTTGGATGAGCTCACTCGTTCCTTGACCTTGACACGCGCGCCATCAGCACCGGTATTCTTGTATCGGCTGATCCACGGATCGAAAAAAAATTTTGACTGCCGATTGAATATTTATCGTAAAATGTGACCATGATTATGGATCTTCTCCAATTTTTTTTACCCATCGTTCGGTTAGCACTGACCGTGAAACTCGTCGCTTATTATCGATGCATGCACGTGCTTATTTTTTTTCGCTGCAATTCCATGGGAATTCGTTAACAATTTTAACCTTTTTCAATAAAAATTAAAATAAAATAAATTAAATGTTTGTTAATTAAATTATTTTAACCCTTTAATCGCCTTTTTACATGTAACATTTTGAAAGAGTATTTTATTTATTTGATGTTTTCAGAAAAAATATCTGTAATAATGTTAAATACATTTATGGATGCATTTGCACTTAATTTTAATAGAAACATATCTAAGGCAATCAAGAAATCAAAGAAAATCTCAAAATAAACATTTCACATATAAAAAAATAAATTTTGAGATACTGCAATTGACAGGATTTTAATGTAACGATTAAAGGGTTAATGTGTCTCTAGAAATTTTCAAAAAAGTGATCGGTTTATTTGAATCATTAAAAATTCAAAAATTATAATGCAACGCAGCGCCATTAAAACTAATGATTCTTTTTCAACAGAGAACAGGCCAGTCGTAAATTTGGACTGTCGGGAATCGGAATAAATCCATTAGTCTTATTAACACGTAATCACGTTATCGTTTCAATTAAATCCTACCTTATAACAACTCATTTTACACATATTATGTACAACACCTTACACACGATCCGTTCAGGCAACAAAAAAATGAAAAAAATCCACCTACACAGTGTACAAAATCGAAAGTTAGGAGCGCTGCAATAGCAATCGCTGGCGGAGCGGCACACTCGGTCTCGTGACGCTGCGGTGTCGACACTCGCCTCTCCTCTCACGGCGCGGAGGTCGATCGCTCTCTCACGGACGCTCGCGGGAGCCGCGATCGCGCGGCCTCTCCGCGAGCACACGGACACGCCGAACCTCCATTGCGCTTATACAGTCGTTCGTACTCACGAGTTTCCGATCTGTGACGTCCGGCAGGACGTTGACATGAAAAAAAATTAAGATAATTGGTACGGTGAACGAACGTAAAATCAACCGAACAAGTTTGTAGTTCAGTTAGGTTATTAGCGCGGATAATGAAGATTCATAAAATTCGGAAAATCGTGAGGAAGTCAATTTTGTTCGGTAATTGACAGATTAGTTAAAGTGATAAGATGAAGTTTAAGGCGGTATCTTTTTGAATAGAGCTTTGATGAAGTGACGTCGATGAAGAAATCTTCATCTTTGATAACAGGTTGATTGAAGTGGTATATGCAAATCAGTCCAAAATTTATTCAGAACGAGTATATCTTAAATTTCAATGAGATAATGAGATGAAAATTGATTTTTTCTGCATCAACAACGTAACACACATCGCTTGAATAAAAAAGCGTTACTATTCTAAAGTCCGAAATGCCACACCCTTATAAATCATCCACGAAATATTATTCGCTTCTGGAAACCCAAGCACATAAAATGTCGCTTCCAGACCTCCCCCAACGAAAGGTACTACTCAAGCGCGACGAATAACCGGCGCTAGGGTAAACAGCGTCGGCGCAGTCGCGGGAAACAATAAATCAAACGAAATTTGGCCGAAAACTCGCGCCTCCCGGGTTCGAAAAACCGCTCCCGCCGGAGGCCTCGTCGATTTTCCTCGTGTTTACGCCAATTCGCGCGCGCGAGCGAGGGGAAACGTGACCGCGCCTGCCTCACTTGTTTTTCGCGATATTTATCCGGCGCGAATTTAACGAGCGCGCCAAGTGCGCGATGTAAGCCCGATCGGAGGAAAATGCGCTTTGTTTCTATCGCGCGCCCGTTAAATTCGCGTTATTTGTCAACGGACTTGCAGATTATTATTCGTTTCTTTTTTTTCTTCTAGTTCTGCTTTGCTCGGCGCTTTCGATCGGTAATGGGCTTCCGAGAGGTCAGCCACGGGGTATTTCCAGTAGGCCGAGCAGCATCGAGGCGACTCGCGGTTTTTCGTTGTGCAATATGGGAAAATGGTCGTGGCGATGCTTGAATTTGAAAAATGACGCAGGTTAGCTCGCGCCTTGAGAAATTACAGTGGGTGAGATAACGCGCAGTGCTTGAGGTGCACAGGGTCAGTAGTATCGGCCGGGATCGGTAAGACTCGGGAGGCTATTTTTCTATCTCCGCTTGATAAATTGTCGCTGCATTTTGAAAAATTCTGAACGATTATATTTATAATTACGAGAAACGGGCTTGTGGTTAATCACGGGGTGACACTGGTATAAATCGCGACTGAAAATTTCTGTTTTACTAACAAAATGTTCATAGACCAAAGAAAAAAATAATTACTTCTTTGAAGCGTGCGTTACGTCCGCAGTCCGTGAGTTTTGCCACGGGACAATGCCCGAGGCTCCTCCGCGCTTACGTAACGATCTCGTGACTCTCATTTTTTTCCCTTCACTCAAACCGATTCACCCCTCAAAAGTTATTTCCACCACTCGAGTCAAGTCCATTTTTTCCCGAGCACAAAAATAAACCATAGAACCTACCAGAAAATTGAAAAGAAAAGAAAAAAACGCAAGGTGCACGTATAGGCGCGAGTGTCGAGGATAAAAAGAAACGTTCTTGCGGCATCGAGTCAGCGGCGGCGCTGAAAGGAGTAGAGGGTTAAGGGCGAACGTTTGACGAAACTGGAAGGTTCAGGGCCGCTCGCTCGAGCCCGAGCCGCGCGCGCGCGACATTCAAACGCGCGCATAACGGCCGTATCGGTATCGGCGGAGCGCCGCCGACTCCCGCCCGACTACCTCCGCTCCCACCACTCCCCGACCGTCGTCGATGCACTCGCACACTCGCAGCAGCGCCGTAGATAAATACAAAAAAAAACGCCGCTCTCTACGTTCCAAAACTAGAAAAAAAGACAGAAGTTCGTTTATCAATCGCCCGAACAAACTTCAACAGCTTCGCCCAGTGCCTCATCGTCCAGATGGTCGAATCTGCGGGATGAAACGAGAGAGCACGCAGCGACGGAAACTCAAACACACGCTCATCGAGGCGATAAACGGCGAAGCGTTGGTCTAGCTCGCGCTGGTGTTAGACGGCCGCGAGTCGGTGTGGGTATGCTCGAACGAGCCAAGTACACAATACGTATGCATCCTATACGTGCAGAAGTGCATGCCTGCCGGTGTGATTGACATTAGTAAGTATGCCATGGCCGACCGCTCGCTCGCTCGCCGCTCGAATGTACGTATCGTACGAACGAGGCGCGAGCGAGCCGAGCGAACGAGGAGAGATAGAACGGCGACGGCTACGACGGCGGCAACAGCTTAGCGCGCGCGCGCTCCCGGATTCGGTGCCCCCGCGCTCCCGGTGTGTATTCTCGAACGGAGGCGCCGATCCGCCAGGAACTTCCCTTCGATCCGCAGTGTGACAAAAGTGACGATCCGGAGGACTGTACCAAAGACTAAAAAGTGCAGGCGCGAGTGTTCACTTCGTCGAGTGCCGGGCGCAACGGAGAAGACTGCAAGAGAGGGAGAGGAGAAAAAACGCAGGCTGTGAAGAAGTGCATTTAGCTCGCGGCAGTTACGCAACAGTCGGGGTGTGCGCCGCGAGGAAAGCGCGCGCCGCGGGAAACCCGCCGGGCCACTCTTACTCTCGATGGGAGCGACGCACCCGCCGGCGGGGCCCGTTACCGCGCGACCTTCGGGATTTCGCCGGTGACCCGGGGAAAACACTCCCCGTGAGTCAGGTTTTTCGGGGCCGTCGCCTTGTTTACGCCGGCTTATCTACGCGCGCAGATAAAGCGCCGCGGGCTCTACACACATCCCCGCACACCGTCGAACAAAACAAAAACAGCGAAAGCGCGGAGAAACGGTGCTCCGAAAAATCGAAAGTAAAGTTCAAACGGGAAAGCGGCCGAAATCGAATCTTGCTCCGGGTGTCTTCTCTCCGGCCTCTCACCGTCCAAAAAAAAAAACGAGCGGAGAGGAGCGAGAAGAAAAAGAGGAAGAGGAGGTGGGCCAGCGCAGCGGTGCGAGAGAGTGAAAGTTCCGCGTGCGCGGCTTTTTGGCATTGACGGGGGCCAGTCGGGCGGCGGCGGCGGCGGCGGGCCACGCAGCAGCGCCGCGAATATCGAGGTCAGTGGTGTGTGCCGCTCGGTGTGCCCCCCCTACCTCTCGGCGGGCCGCGCGCGCGGCGGGCTGCCCCCCGAAAAAGCAGCCAGCGCTCGCTCTCACTCCGCGTCCGGCCTCCTCCGCGAACGGTACTTTTTTTTTCGGCGGTACCCGCGTCGCCGCACGCGCGTCCCCCGAGTCATGGGTTGACGCACGTCGCCTGCGCCCGCGGAAGTGTGATCGTGTTCTCGCCGATGGTGGTGATCCTCAAGACACTCGGCTGTGATTGCATGTATTTGTTGGTGATGTCGTTCGGGAGATGACGAGGTGACGACATGGGTGAGACGAACGGTAGCAAGGACTTTGAGCGGAGCCGAGGCTGCTGAGAGTGCGCTTTCCTTATCACGGCGCGCCCGAGTGAGGCGCGAAAAAGTGCGAGGAGCGGGCGACGCGGTGAGAGCGACCACTTCAGTCGCAGGAGAAAGGAGCGAGAAGATTGGCGGACCCCGTCGAAACTCTGTGTGACATATGATGTGCGCCAAGATGAGTGTGCTGCACGGCCGTCACTTAGGTACGAGCTTCTAATTTACTTAAGGCAATGCGCGCCTTTCGTCTGCTTTCCGCCAGAAGAATGGCTGACCTGGGTGAAATATCACGATTTCACTTTTTTTAATGTTTTAACATTCATTACTGCGTTTTTAGAACACTACGATAAGTTCACTATTTAATCTTCTAAGTAAAGGACGAGACTACCCTGATGGAGATCGTATAGTTTTCTTTTATCAATGAAACGATTTTTTTTATATTTTTTATAGAAAGGACGAAAAATATCCGTGAAATTATTTCATCAATTGAATCAGGATAGTTTACAGTACTTTTAAAGAACTTTTCCTTGCATTAAAATAAGTAATTCACTTAAAAAATATTTTTTTAATAATAGAAACAATGATAAGATAATTGACTAATTCATTAAACTACTCACTCATTTATGACAAGTGTCATCGACATACTTTAGCTACAAACGTCGATTCTCTTTACACCAGCGTTTTACAATGAAGTTTTAAATAATAAATACTCCATCGAAAGACGGATCGATGAGAGTTAAAAACATAGTTAAAGTTTCAAATCTCCACCCGCAGAACCGTGAAACCCCATAAAACGGTCGTAATCCTTTAACGATTTCCTTATTCCCTCGAGATTAAAAAAACTATCCCAGCCGCGTTACTTCCGCCCAATCAGCGTTAAAGTACCCAGCCTTTCAAAAACACGTAAAAAACAAAATCACCAAAATAAAACAAAAAGGAACACCCCCCGGTCGAACGCAAAGCAAGAGTCCCGCGCGTCGCCGTGCTCGCAGCGTCGCGCTCCGCGGCAGCGAAAGAGAGAGACGGCCGACAAAGGCGGCATTAGCTAATCTCAAGGAGGGTTCTAGTTGCTCAAGCGCCGCGGCGACGTCGTCGCCGAGTGCAATATTCAGAGGCTAATGACTCCTGTCGCGCGCTCGCGCTCGCCTATATCTGTATACATCGGCGAGCGATCGGCCACGGCGGTGGCGGCAGTGACGCGCGCGGCCTTCGGGTCAATAACACCGCGGAGCGGAGCGAGCGCGATTTCACAATTGCACGCTTCGCTAATTGCGAATCGCAATTGCCAACTGACTCGGCCGGCAGGTGCACGTCGGGGGGTTGCTGCAGCCGAGGAGCGCGAGCCACACGCGCGCGCGCGAGCGCCACGTGACCCCTAGGATTTTCCCGGAACAAAGCGGCCGCTATTGCGAAATCGGAATTTTTCGAAATCGGTCTCTTAAGTTTCCGAGGCGATCGTATACGAGTACGTATAGGTCTTTTTTGGTTGTGGGTTTAATGGGGAGAAGTGTGGTATGATGGGTGGTTGGTGATGATGAGGGGGGCCCTTGCGATTGGGAGGTAACGAAAGTTTCGAAAGAGCGTGAACTAGAAAAGTACGATGTGGTTTTTGTAACTTTTACTTTCTACCGTTTTTTGGTCGAGCGCTTAGCTCGTAAGGCGCTCATTAAAGCGACGCGATTTTTTCCATATTTCCACGTGCTCTGGTACAATGTGAGCTCGTTTAGAAAAAGAGCTACTTCCGGCTCTTATTGTGTCGCGTACCAAAAAAAGTACGCGGAGGTTTTTGAAATACTAAGTACACATTCTTCATATTAGACTTTTTGTTTAGCAACTAATGATGAGTCATTGTAATGTTTTGTAGTACATGCATCTAAATCTAAGCGCGTGGAATGATAATTAAGGACTAATCTATCAGGATAAGTGCATTATGAACATTTAATTAAAATTCAGTACAGGTCGTTTGAATTTTTCATTAATTATATCCTGTTCTCTTTTTAATCAGATAATAAATCGTTAAACAGAATACGCGCCGCAGTATTTATCTAAACTTTTTACTTATATAAATATACAATGCACTATATATTACAGCGAAAAAACGCAAAATACAAGAGTAATTAATCACTATGATAAAATATGTTAAATTATGAGCAGTTAAAAGGAGGTTAAAAAGAATTGGTCGTATTACGATTATAATAATTAAATCGATGATTCAGCCTCCGCTCGTTTCATTTGGAAGTCAATGATACTGATATCATCGATTCGGTACATTACACTTAATTCCGCCAACTTCAATAAGTGTCACACATCATATATTATCGAATACAATGTGATGATATAAATATAATCGCCGATATCAATTAACGCCCCTTTGCAAGAAAAATCGTCGGAAAAGTCACTATAAATTATTTGAAGGTGGGGGTCAAACTTAAAACATGAAAATATTACCGCCAGTATATAGGAAAAACTGCTGTTTTTAGTTTAAAAAATACAATTTTACAATAAAAATTTATTATTCGAAGAATGATGGTAGTTTTTTCACGTTTCAATTAGTCTGATCCCCATATTCAACAGTTAATAATAAATTTTCCTACTTTATTTCTTTCGGTGTTCACTTAATGCTGAATTTAAATCAAGTGTGAAAAACTTGCTCGAATAAATAAAATTCAATTTATATAATTTTCTAGGTTTATATAAACATTTATTAATAAACATAAAATTTTCATATAACTAGAAAATTATAAATGCAAGTAAAAAAAATAATTAATCGCCATTCGCGATAACTATATCCTAGTTGACTCAAGATACCCCAAAGACCAAAAACGAAATCGTAATTGCAGCAACTGCAGTGGGCAACCAAACCGATAAAATTAGCCCGAGCCGAAACAACGAAAGAAAAAAAAAGCACCCGATCGAACACTTTAGCACCTCCCCCACTTGCGTGTACCGCTCAAAGCGGCGAAGAGCGCGCGGCGCGCGCGATGGGAGGCTTAGGCGAAAGAGCGAGCGTAACCGGTCCGCGGGGGCCTTATGACACAACGCGGGGTCCGCTCGGGCAGGAAAAGTAAGGTAAGGCCAGAGTGGTATAATAGAAACTTTCACTGCGCGGGGTTCAACGGCCCCGTGCGCTCGCGCTACTCGCGCGCGACTCTCACTCGCGTTCCCCCGCGCGCGAGGAGCGGTACACGCCGATCCGCTCCTTCGGCCCGCCGCCTCCTTCTCTCACTCTCTCTTTCCTTTCCTTTCTCTTTTTTCCAGCGGCGAATATATCCCGAACGACGAGTGTACCGCTGCGAGTCGCGCCGCAATCTTCCGTTACCACTGCTTCGGCTCTCTTTCCTCGCTTCTTCTTTTTTTTCCCCCTTTCGGATAGAGCTTTTTGCGGCCGGGACGGCGTAACCGCTGGATTCGCGTTCCACCGCCTCGTTAGGGTTATGTCACCGCGGGTTTTCTTTGAAAAATTGATGGGTACGCGGAGCGTTAGGCGAGATCCAGCGGGTAATTCGGCTTGAAAATGAAAGTGTCGTAAAATTGATTAACATGTCGTTGCGAAGCGAAATGTGTGCAATAACGGCGGTGCATTTGATTCATGCTAATTCGCGAAGAATGAAATGCGTAAATCACTGCTGGAAAAAGAATCGCCCGGGTCTAAAATTAGGTACTCTCGAGAGACGAATTTATAATTTATATTATCGTAAAGAACTGTAATGCAGGATTCATACTGACTAAGAGAAAAGACTCCAGTTGAAGCAGCCACTTATTGAATGCAGCTCTTTTGACAATTAAATAATACATAATTAACTATGTCACTTTCAAAACAATGAAACTCGCTTAGCGTCTAAAAAATTTCTCCTTTTTTCTTCTCTCGAAAATAACAAGCCTCGAGCGCTTCTCGACAGGTCACAACAGAAACCGCAATTTACTCTCGTAAAGAGTAAGCAGCTTGAAAATCTCAATTTATAAGCGTACATTTTGGTTCCTACTCTTACAAACATAACATTCGAATGCGAGATAAATTTAAACTCATTAATGCACATTTAAATGACAAAAAAAACAGGTTACTCCATTGAGAAAAAAAACATTTACAAGCTTCGTAACTAGTCAGGAAACCATAAGTAGCTCCGCGATATCGAACGAGCATTACGTAAAATATCGGTTTAAATAATTAAGAAAACCAACTTTCATTTGATTGAGTAACCTTTCACTCCGTCATTCATAAAATACCGTCAAACAGGATATTTTCCATGGAGCGGCCTCGCGATTAATCACCCGCTTAGCCACTTCTCGTCGCTTCGAATCGCTGCCGACTTCCTCCCAAATCGCGGCGAGGCTTTAAATCAAAGCGTACGTAGCGCCGAAAAAGGCCAAGCGGCAATTCGCGCGCAGCTGGCGTTTGACGCGCGCGACATCGGCTCGCGAACTCGCAGAGGCGCTTTCTATTCCCTTTCGACGTAATCAGACTGAGTCGACGAGGAAGCGCCGCTCGCGCGTGTAAGAGGATGTCGCTTTTTTTTCCGCGTCGAGATTATTGCCCGCTATCCCGTTCCTCGAAGCCGAGCGGCGTAACTCGAATTTTCGAGCGTACGATTTTAAATCAATGGAGCAACGAGGCGGTTTTCAAGTTCATCGAGGTCGCGTTTCACGCTAGAATAAATTCAGCTTGACTGGCTAAAAATCGTATTTTACGAGGCGATTTTCACTTCTTACACCGCAGAGGCTGTTTTTAAATTAAAAAAACCTGAGTTTGTGCTTTTAAATGGAGTTACATTCGCATACGCGGTAGTTGAGCTATCTACAGAAAAGTATAAACTCTCCGGATCATAAGTTTCTCTAAAATTTCTTCTGATTCATTAAAAAAATAAATTTTTTTAAAGATTCTTTGTTCAAAAATAATGAATGAGTGTCTCGGGATTTTAACGAATGGGACCTAGTAACAGAAATAAACTTGAGACTTATCACATCATTAAATATGAATAAAATATGGAATCAATTATCATAAACATTATTGTACTGATTTTCTTCTTTTATTTTAATTAGGCATAAAATTGTAGAATTTATTTATTTCTCAATCTTAATATCTCCCATTTTAATTACCCAGGACCCAAGGGCTAAATCTCGAGACACTTGTTCACTATTTTTGATTAAAGAATCATAATACTACAATATTTGAAAGAAATTCTTGATTCAGAAGGTTGACACTCTCCGTGTAACTATACAGTGCACACAAGCAAAGGACATCTAATTAATCGATTGAAACCTCCAAAAAAATAAACGCTCGGCCGAATCCACGCGCCGCTGAAATTACGCCTTATCCGATCAATCGTACTCCGAAAATAGGGCAAAGCACCAGCAAGCGCCTCTAAGCTACACCGCGACCTGTGCCCCACGAAAATAGCTCCAGCGGTTATTCTAAAAGCAACAATGCAACTCCGGACGCGCGTGGAAGCGGAAATTCGATCCCGCGCGGACGGGCGAGCGCGAGATAATGAAAAAAAAAGAGCAACGAACGGTAAAGTGAAAAAAAAAACGACGACGAGCCGAAAGCGAGGAGGAGCCTCGCGATCTATAATAGACCGCGGGATGTCACGGCGTGGGAGAGTCACTTTCACCGTCGCCGCGCGGCGTAGCGGTAAATTCTGCGCCGGCGGAGTGGTGGAGGCTCCGCGTAAAATCGTCCGGGGATCGCCTACTTTTCGAGCCGCCGGGGGACGCGAGAGAAACCGGCGGACCCCGTTACGAGCGAGCCGCGCGTATGTAGGGCCCCCGCAGGCCGGGTGCAAAGAGAAGCCGTGCTCGCTTTTTTTTTCTCTCGCTCCTCTCTTCTCGTTTTTTTTTTCACCCGCTTTGTGCCCGGAGGAGATAAGGCGGGCGGCGCGGGCCTTTGTGCGCGCGTACGCACCGATGGGATGGGAGTGTGGGCACCCGGCGGGTGGATTCAAAAGGAATTTACGGCGACGCGATGAGCTGTCCCGGTTTCGCCCGCGCGAGTTAGTGCCGAGCCGTTGGAAAGCTGCCTTTAATTTATTTTTAATGTTTATTGTAATTATGTGGTAACGAAATAAATGTCTTCGGCCGGGTATTCTTGGACGCGGCGATTTATGCACTCCTCGCTTTGAGATGAATTTGTCAGTTTACAATGCTCTATTTTCGCGACGAAGTGTAATATTTTAAAATGTGCAGTTATTTTAGTTTTGTGTAAGCATGGCACTGTTGATATTATCATTTTGAAAATTATTAATAAGTCGATGACGTTTCAAGGCGAAAAAGTTAATCTGTAATATCAGAATAAAGCGTGTAATTAATACTCGGACAGAGGTTTTTAGTAAAAATGAAGAAATGCATACGGCAAATTTTTACGACAAAATTATCATATTTTTTACGAGAAATTCCAGTAATTTTTATGAAAAATTTTCTGTGTACAGACTAACTGTGTCACTATTCAAAGATTCTATTGCCACAATTGATACGACAAAATTGCGAAACTTTTAATAAGCTATTATCACATAATATCTGATACTCTAAATCAAACGATTTTAGAATAGAAAAATTAGTATCGAAGGTAATCTCATTTGTAAGACTACTTTATTATCATTCAGCCAAACGTAAGTTTAACCTAGATAAAAACCAATTTAGCCAGCACGTGCGTAGAAGAAAAATCTCGCGAGTGGATCTCGAAAGGCAAAGAAAGTTCTTTCTTCCCGTCGAATTCGAGCGAGGTACTTTTATATAACACACCATACCGCACGACCGCTTATAAATGTGCTCGGTCGCGATCCCACACCGAAGCGAGTTGAGTTTCCTTTCGACCGGCTTTTCTTTTAGCCTACTCGTCTATCTTTTTTTTTGGCCGTACATTTCCCCCTTCGCTCACATTTCGAGGAAGAAATTACTGTGATTAAGAAAAAAAAAAGTACATTCGACTGGGTAAATTATCACCGAGGCGTGTATATCTCGACGAGCGCGCCGTTACATTTTAAAAGCGACCTTCTTTCCGTTCTGCCTTTAAACCGATAATTTAAGAGCATTGCGTAAGTCCGCGCGCTACATTAAAAATCAATTACAAAATTGAAAGCAGTTAAACATACGTTGTTTCGCTTATTAAATCGAGTCGCCGATTAAATTTCAGCCGCGTCGAACACCCCGAGCATCTCCCCCGGGGAGTACAACACACGGCTCTTCGAAACTTTTCCCGAAAGAGATCGCGAGTTTTCCCGCGACTTCCGCGATAAGAACACGTGAGAATATCGGCCCCCGGAGAAGAACGAAAGGAGCGTTACGTAAATCCCCGAACGCCGCGTAAAAAAGAAGCCCTTTAACGAGCGCCGCACGCACTTCCTTCATCTGCCCCTTTTTTCATTTTATTATTTTTCCACCCAAAGACACACTTTCTCGGCTCGCGCATGCCCCGCGCGCTATTTGCATACAAAACGACAAAGCCGAGGCTGTCCTCCTTTCGGGGCAGCACTCACGGGCGCATTGTGGCTCCTCTTCAAAGGGAAAAAAGGGGTGATTCAAAGGGGGGAACGCGGCGCGCGCGGGCGAGTGAAAAGAACGGAGGAGAAACCGCACCGCGAAGGAAGCGATCACTGTGCGTGTAACGGGGATTCGGAGAGAGTGATGCAAACGAAAGGAAAATCATCGTTCCGTTCGACGCGCTCCTTGCGTTGCCTTCTTTTTTTTTAAAGCTAAACCAAATAATTCATCGATTGAATCTCGCATTCATTCACTGCAACGTGAACCAATCGCTTTAAAGCTCGATCAATAATAGAATAAAAAGTTAATAAGCCTCCTAAAAGCTTCTATAATTCACGAACGAAAAATAGACCCCGCTCCGTTAAAAAAGCGTTAAACTTTTATTGCTCCGTCTAAAAAGCAGAAAGAAAGCTAAAAATTTTCCAATCTCCCCGCGAAGCCGTACGCCAACGCCGCGCCTCGTCGAAAATGCGATTCCTTATCAGAAGCGCCGCGGCCGACTAAAAAGAAAAAGTGCGTCGTAAAAGAAACAAAAAAAAAAGAGGAAGAAAAAAACGAAGAAGTAACGACACCGGCCGCCACGCCAGATGATCGATGCTCGTCGGCGCTCGCTTGGCCGCGCGCGTATATACACAGTGAGCGCTGGGGCTCCGCGCTCGGCGCATGCATGCATTGGTTACGCAAGAACGCTGGCGTGTGCGAGACTGCTGACCCACATACGGCCTCAGGGAGCAAGGACCCCGGCGCTGCAGCCGCGGCTGCGCGCCCGTGCGTCGATATACGAGCGCGCGCTGGTGGGGGCCGGTGGGTGCATAGGGGGGACGGGCGGCTCCGGGGAGGGGGGAAGGAGAGGAGG